>JAJOZX010000457.1:1175000-1453419 GCA_023014485.1 Bathynomus jamesi | reverse complement strand
TCTCTGCTTCCCTCACTTGAAACCAAAAAAGATCTGATGCCTCTCCTGAAAAAATAATAACAGTTGAGATGAGTGGGTTTTATCTTGCATTCAACTGTAATTGATTTACGGCATCCAACCAAGTGAGACCAGATACAATTTTATTTCAATACACTGTATGCACAATGGTGCTTTTTAAGTATAGTTTTGCATTATAAAACATTTTTCTTCAATTACTTTTTTTGATAGAACACTTAGTTTTATGTTATGAGCATATTTTTATTTATGGACAACCGGCTGATTGCCATGTTGCTTTTATGTTAAAATGCAAGAAATGGTTTGAGTTACAAACATTAAATGACTGAATACATCATTTTTATGTTCTAATATACCAAAAAACAAGTGAGGCAAATAGATGTGAAATAAAAAGTTGTTTCACTCCGCCCTACTCTATATATTATTTATCCAAACACACATGCATAAAAAATAATAATTATATATATATATATTTTCCCATCAGCGCACCATTGAATCAAATAATATTGCTTATAAATATACTCTTGATAATAAAACGCAACTACATTATTTTTTGTTTGTTTGGAATCAATTATTTAACATACATTTATTCAGCTCGGGAAATAAATATACAATCAAAATAATAATAGTAGTACAGAAGAAATCTATATACATAAAAAAAAATACACACTTTAAGCGAGGAATATAATATACAATCCAGTGGCGATTGGTGAACTTTTCATCTAAGCATGCAAACAAATTTAAAAACATAAATCAGCACAAAAACCAATTGCGAGTGCCGTAGGCACAAGCCTAATAGCTAGGGGTCTGGGGTGAGCGGTAGCTAATTTTCCAGATTAGGTGCAGTTGGACTGCTGTTGGATCCAATCACTTTTTTTAAAAAATGTCCTTTGTAGGTTCTTACCCCCCCTCCAAAGAGTTTATTTAAGCAAAAAAAAAATTGTTTTAAATTCCAAAATTTTTTTTTTTTGTAAAATTTTTTTTTTTTACTTAAAAAGGTATATTGTGGAGAAAAAATAATAACCTATAAATAGCATGTTTTAAAAAAAGTCAAAGTTCAAAAACAGGCCAAAAAAATTATAAAATTACTCATGAAATTATACATAAAATCTTACCTGAAATTTTTATACAAAATATAGCGTATTGAAAGTTGTCATTGTTTTTACGATCACGTAAACAACCATAGGCCTAAAGAATGATTATTATTATTAAGAAGAATTATTATTAAAGAATTATTAATTATTATTAAATAATTATTAATAAAGAAATATTACTTAAAGAATTATTATTATGAAGATTGAAATTAATTAAAGATGGCTTGGCATCTCAATGACATCTATCTAGTTTCCATTTGTCCTCAGGCAGTTTTGAAACAGCCAAGGGCGGAATTGAAAACTGCATTCAATTGAACAAATGATGAGATCCTCAATGATAAAACCTATTTTCTATCATATAAAGATTGAATTTTCATCGATTCTATTTAGAATATGATTAGGAATAGTTGACTTTTAAACTTTTGACATACAATATTTAAAGTTTCAATGGTTAAAAAGACTAAAATTAAGTGAACATACTTGAGATAAACAATAAACTTGTGTATTTCACAAACAAATAAGGTTCATGTTAGTATGTTTTTGGCAAGAAGCTGATGCATCAATTCTTCTGAAAAGAAGTTGATATGGAATTTTATGCCATAAGGACGGGAAAATAACACTCATTTTGCCGTGTCGTGGAAGCTCAATCCATCTTTCAATGATTTTGTTGTTAAGAAGCAGTATACCCATTTGAGGCCCCACCCACTCCATCCACCAACTCATGTCTTACTACATCACCTCAGCACACACACACAAAAAATGGCTGTGTTAATAAAAAATATTTATGAAACAATTTTAATGACACATTTATGTCCAAAACAACAAATATGTACTTTCAGAAGACAAACAGAAAAAATGCTCTTCATGTATAAAAAAATAATGTAATTATCAACTACCAAACAATTACTAACTCTACGATACAATCGTGTAATAGCTAACAGTTATACAAAACAGTTTGTATCTTCAAAATTTTTGCCTCCTAGAATTTTTCTGGGCAAAATCATCAATAACATCATCATATGAAATCTCCCTGCCAATGTCCTGGTTGATGCTTATGATGCCAAGGCCACTGAGACGATCCTGCCCCATTGATGATCTGAGGTAGTTCTTAATTAGCTTCATCTTAGAGAAGCTCCTCTCGGCTGATGCTACTGTCACAGGTAGAGTGCAGGCAATTCTTAGTGCAACCCTCTTAGTGCAACCCAGAGATTGGGGTATAGTTCCTCCAGTTGCTTCTGGTGAATGAAGGAGAGAAGCTCCAATGCAGTCATGTTGTGTGAAGGTAAAGTCGGCAAGTTCTTAATTTCGAGGGCCAGTTCTCTTCCATCAATGTCAGAGTCAGCTCCAGAGCTCAATATCTTCGAGAGCTTTTCACACTAGCATGACAAGTCTTCCTTGTTCATTGTGTTGAAGTTTAGGAGAACTCCAAATATGTCCCTCACACCATCTAATGTTTTGAATCTCTTATTTATTGACCCAATGGCACAATCCACCACCACATTGAAAAATTTCACTTCCAGCCTCTTTAAGGCTTCTGTAAATGGTTCATCGGGAGCTTCGTAAGCAAAGTGCTTTTTTGTGGATCTGAGCCTGATGAAGATGATGATACTGTGGTAGATCCAGACTATGTTCTTGAATGAGATAATGATGAAGGTAGGCTTTATTTTGGACTAAAATTGCATACAATCAGATAAAAAAATAGTAAATTTAGATATTATTTGAATAACTTCTTCTAACCTTAGGCTTTTTTCTAATTATAAACATCAATCTTGAGGGAATGGTGGATATTACTGCTGTGGAAGAAGTCTCAACTGAAGTAGTAGTTTCTCTGGATGATGATTCAACAATAGAGTGACACTTCTCAAAGTGCCTCCCGTGTATCATGGTGACAAGGCAGTCCAACAGATTCTACAACTACTCATGAATATCTTGGTCCAGAGCATGTATTTATTGATGACTGATGACTTGCGTCAACCAAATGAATACTTTCGCAGATTCTTTACAGATGAGTTGTTAGATAGTTTTATTACACAAAGCAATTTATATTCAGTGCAAACAAACCCTAATAAGCTTCTCAATATGGATCAAAAGGAACTAGAGCAATGGTTGGGTATATGTATATATTTCTCTATCAGTAAGTTGCCTAGTATTCACATGCATTGGTCCAATCAGTTAGGTCCTCTTAGGGATGTTGTATCAGATGTTATGAGTCATAATCGATGGGAAGAGATAAAATCAAAATTACATATGGTGGATAACTCAACCTTGAACTCAAATATGAATAATCATAATGATAAGTTTTTCAAAGTGCGTCCAATGGTAGACCATCTAAGAGAAAAGTTTCAACAAATTCCTATGATACAAAACTTGTGCATAGATGAGCAGCTTGTACCATTCAAGGGCAATAGTGGGATAAGACAGTACATTCCAAGTACACCACATAAGTGGGGGTATAAGATTTTTGTTCTGGCTGATAGTAAGGGTATGACATAGGCAAAGCTGGGCACTTGCGGTTTTTTTTGCGGTACTGCGGTACTACCGCACTACCAAACCGGTACCACAAAGGATCGCTGAAAGTACAGGCTGTACTTTCAGCGATCCTTTGCGGTACTGCGTTATGCGGTACCGGTTTGGTAGTGCGGTGGTACCGCAGTACCGCAAAAAAAACCGCAAGTGCCCAGCTTTGGACATAGGCCCGATGACTTTAATCATGTCTGGGCCTGGTGCTTTCCAGGTGCTGCTGCTTTTTATCTTCTCAACTTCTTTCATGGTTATTCTGTCCATGTCCATCTCTGAGATGTTTCTCACCTTTTCGCTGTTGTAAAGGCTCCCAATCCATTCTGCACCATCATTATGGTTGACTTTGTTCTCATAGATGTTCTTCCAGAAATGCTCCACTTGTTCTTTTTCAGGTGGTCTTTCTACATTTATCTGGGCATTCTTTAACTCTCTAAATAGTTTTGTTGGGTTGTCTTCAAACATCTCATTTTGTTTCTTTTCTCTATCCAAGCATATATATCTTGCCAATCTTTTTGCCTTTGCCGACAGGTCTACCTTTTTCCTGGCAATGCTTTGTCTGATCTTTCTTTCATTGTCCAGTCTTTCTCTTTGGATTAATACATTTACCTTCCTCCTTCCCAGTTCAGATCTTATTTCCCCCCTCATATGGGTAGTTAGGATTGAGATCTCCTTCCTGAGGTTACCTACACTGCTCTCTAGTCTTTGCTGCCACCTTGGCTTCCTCTCATTTCCATTCTTTCCCTGGTTTTGCTCCTGGTTATTCTGCATGCGTGTTTTTACCCCTGCCATCTCTGTTACACTGACTGCTGTTGCATAATATAACCTGTTTAATTCTGTGAGGTTACTCTCTTGTGGTGTTATTGCAGGTAGTACCTTGTTCGCTATCTCTATATATTTTCTGACCTTATAGGTGTTCCTCAGCTTGGGCAGTGGTGTTCTGTGGTTCAGTTCCTGGTGTACATCATCATCTCTGTGGATTAGGATCCTCCTTTTCATCTCCTTCTCTTCCTTACTCTCCTCGTTTATCTCTTCCACACTATCATTGCCTGGTCCTGATGTAGAGTCTCCCTCATCATCTGATGGTTCATTTTGGGGAGGTGGAGGGGGTGGCAAGATGTTTGTGTGCCTGTGGTTCATTTCCACTTCCACCCCCTCCTCTTCCTGCCCTGGGCAGGCATCCTTGTCCACTTCTTTTGTGCTGTCTCTGGGAGGTGTTTCCACTATGGTACCTGGGGCTGTCTCCTTTGTTTTTTCTGTTATTAATGGTTTCACTTGGCTTTCTGGTGTTTCAGCCACTTCATTTTTTTGGGCTTGTTTCTTCCCTCTACCTACTGTCCCTTTGCTCATTCTTAGTTCTTCCAGGGTGTCAGCAATTATTACCAGTTGTTCCTGTACAACCCACATTGCCTTTTCTTTTGCTTTCTGTGCCTCATCATATGTTGGTAGTGTGGCTCTTTGTTTCCTCTCATGGTCAGTTCCTCTTTCTGTGATTGTCTTTAGGATATGATATTTTTGCCTGATCACTTTTTTCGGTCTACTGTATGGTCTGTGTACCGCTTCTGGAACCTGTATATCACATAGTCATTCTCATCAAACTCCTTCCTTTCAATTGCCCATTTTAGGAGTTCGCTCTTGTTCTCTTTTTCTGGGATCATCTGCCCTATATACAGGCTTTCTAACAGGTACAGATTTCTCTCCTTTGTCCATGTCCACTCACTCATGGTGTTCTCATTTCCCTTTTGGACATATTCTTCTACCTCTCTTTTGATCTTTTTCATTTCATCCTTTGTGATCTCTGATTTCCCTTGTCTGATGTTTGCACTGGTGCTGTGGATCTGACAGTCTGGGTTTTTTCTAGCTTCTCCCTATCTAACACTCCTCTCTTTGTTAGCATTTCTCTGCATCTTTTGCTGGTTCCATTTTTCAGGAACTGCTCACTTGTGGCATAGGTGGTATACCACAGTATTTCTTGTTTTTCCTCCACTGACCATTGTGTCCTGGTACCCCCTCTGGGGTTGTAGGTGAAGTTAGTCCATTTCTTTTTGTTGTTGGGTGAGATGGGGGCTTCCTGGGGTAGCCCTGTCATGTCACTTTGTGGAGGTTGCCCCTCATTTTGTGTAACCCGTCCATACTGAGGGGCAGTAGTTTGGACTTGGGCCTTTTTGCCAGGGCTGGTATTGCTCGGAGGGTTAAGACCATTCCCCTGTTTGCCAATCTCCTGATAACAGTCACATGGTACTCGGCTTTTGACACCTGTGTGACTGGGCGAAGTGGCTCTGGCTGACTCACCATTACCTCTATTCATGCCATTGGCTTTCCTTCTTAGGTTGTAGTTCATTGTTTCTTTTCCTGCTGTCCACATCCTCTTATTCTTGTATTCGAGGCTTCCCTGCTGATTTCCCAGTAGGGTGCTCCCCACATCCACAACCCAGGGGACTCGTCAATAAATGAACTTCTAGACTACATTTTTGATTTGTTTCATAACTACACTGAGAACATTTTCAATAATTTTGCTTCCTTTTCTTTTTTCTCTTCTACTCCAGCTGGAAAAAGTTTCTTTACTTCTGGGGTTAAACCTTAACCCTAAGGAATTTTTAGGTACAGCCTAGTACCAGGCGTAAGATAGAGGTGCTGTATCGCAATATCTCCAGATGTTATACTTATGGGCAGTTGGTCCAGGAACTCCACTGTAGATTTTTTTACTGCTCCTGTCACTACCACCACTAGCAGGATGATCTCGGGTTCTACATTCCACATCCTCCGTATTTCATGCTTGAGTCTCTGGTATTTTAAGATCTTTTCCCTTTCATAGTTAGCTACATTCCAGTCCCCTGGGACTCCTACTTCCTACCCTCACCTGTACCTATCTGTCTACCCTTCCTACCTGTATCAGAATGTTTCAATGAATGGACTTTTAGAATATGTTTCAGATTTGTTTCATAAGTACATTCAGAACATTTAAATAATTTTGCACCATAATGTTTTGATAAATGAGTTTTTAAGTTATGTTTCAGATTTGTTTTATAACTACACTCAGAACATTTAAATAATTTTGCACCAGAATGTTTTAGTAAATGAACTTTTAGATTACTTTTTCTATTTGTTTCATAATAACACTCAGAACATTTAAATAATTTTGCATCAGAATGGTTTAATAAATGAACTTTTAGATTACCATTTTGATTTGTTTCATAACTACACTGAGAACATTTAAATAATTTGGCACCAGAATGTTTTAGTAAATGAACTTTTAGATTATTTTTTCTATTTGTTTCATAACAACACTCAGAACATTTAAGTAATTTTGTTTCAGAATGTTTTAAAAAATGAATTTTTAAATTATGTTTCCGATTTGTTTCATAACAACAGTTAGAACATTTAAACATTTTTGTTGCATTGTGTGTCAATGAATGAATTTTCAGGTTACCTTTCAATTCAGTTTCATAAGTGCAGTGAGAACATTTAAACCTTTTTATTTGAGAATGCAAAAAGTGCTGTTTTTTTGTTTTGATTTTACTACTGCATTTATTTTCAGTGTTGGACATTTCAAACTCTCCTGCCTGAGACAGATTCCATGGAAGTCTTTGATCCGATTCTTCTACTTTCATTTCATTGTTTATTCCAGAAGTGCTTGGCATCATTATCCCAGTTTCTTTACCTATAATGGCATTACCCTGAAACAAAAGAGGATTTCAGTCACATTTATCCTCATTATTTCTACTCTCATTAAATTATTTCAAATCATCATCATATTTTTAACTTAGTTTATTTAGGTGTGGGTCATTCCATGGAAATGTTAACCTCAAGGCCAAAATTGAAAAATAATTAAAGGGAATTGAAACTGGTATCATTTGAATGCTAAAACATTGTATTTTTTATTTTTAAAAAGAAATATTACATAGATGAAGCATAGGAAAAATTATACAAGGAAATATTAATACATATTGCAATATGTGATCTATTGAAAGAAAAATTGGGAAATTCATGGCACTTTAAAATGGTTTTCTTTTATGAATATAAAAAATCTGATTGTACCATTTTAAAGGACAGGTTTTATAGTTTAAAATCATATAAAGAGAACAGTCTCAACTCTTAACCATAGTACTGTGGGATGATTTGAATTTACACATTTGCTATATAACAAACATCACACTTGTGTTAGTTTTAATTCTCTAGTTCAGTTAATTAACTGAGTACATCATTAATACAGAAGATTATAAATAAGCTTACTTCAAGTGTTAATATGAACCAACCTGTTTTCATTTACTGTTCTTCTAGTCTCAGTTATGGCCTGTGATGCTTGTTACATGCAAGTGTGACACATACATGGAAGATTAGGGGTTCGATTCCCGGGCGGGTGCCTTATTTTTCATTTGTTTATTATTTCTCTTCCTCGTGTGCAGAACACTCCTCTATACTTACGTCGTTTCTATACATACATACATACATACATATATATATATATATATATATATATATATATATATATATGCTGCAAACCCACAAGGAAAAAGAAAAATGATTCCAAGGGCTTTCATGTATTCAGAGCTACACCTTATCGGGGAATGAAGATAGAAGGCAAGATGCCCATAAATATATATAACGTAGTGGAAACCAAAACAATTAGCACATACTAAACAAGAGTTAATGAGAAGCAAAAGGAATTTTAACAGGATATTGTCAATTTTATACATTCCCGTACTATTATTGAAATTGTTTTTAAAATGAATAAATGCACATTTGAGAATATTTCTTTCTATTATATCTCTGTTTTCAACAAGCGCTTTAGAACTATCCCACTTGATGCTATGGTTACATCTATACATATGGTTAAACAAAGCATTGGAATTATTAGCTGTTCTACAAGCATATTTATGCTGTTACCCTAATATCTAACGTTTTACCCGTTTGGCCTATATACAGTGTGTCCGTAAAGTCATGGTGGGATTTTAAATAGCTATATTATTGCAACGAAACATGATAATGAGATGAAAAAAAGGCAAATTGAAGAACAACTCTAAAAGAATAACTTTATTTAAAGTAGTTCGATGTGGGCTCCTCTGGTAGCCCTGCAGACATCTAGGCGGTGATTCAATTCCAGCCACACACGCCCAAGAACATCAGGAGTGACGGATGCGATAGCTTCCGTGATTCGCTCGTGGAAGTGATGAATATCCCTAATGGGTACACTGTACACGCTTTGCTTGACGTAACCCCACAAATAAAAGTCCAAAGGTGTCAGGTCCGGAGAGCGTGGAGGCCATGGCTTCCATCCTCCTCTTCCTATCCATCTCTGTGGAAATTTTTCATTAAGGAATTCTCGAACAACGTTGGCATAGTGCGGAGGAGCACCATCTTGCTGAAAGATGACATTATTGTCAATAAATTGGGATACTGCAAAATGTTCCAACATAGCGAGGTAGTTGTGTGATGTCACAGTGGGTTCCGCGAAGAAAAATGGGCCAATCACTCGATCTCGTGCTAGAGCACACCACACATTAACTTTCGGGATATTACGCTCATGTTCAACATAGGCATGTGGACAGCCTAGACTAACTACGAGATAAAGGTTAAGCTTAGCCTAGACTAACTACAAGATACAACTTTGAGAGTTGTTCTTCAATTTGGCATTGTTTCATCTCATTATCATGTTTCGTTGCAATAATATAGCTATTTAAAATCCCACCATGACTTTACGGACACACTGTATACTGAGTTACATTGTGTACATCCGATCGAATACACACAACCAACATTATTATCAGGGATATTCTTTATTAGGCATGATTTAACAGTATTATTATACTTAAAAACTACATTAATGCCAATTGCTTTAAGTAAAGTCGGAAGGCATTGAAAATTAACATGGTAAGGTAGGCTAAGGATATTTTTACGCTCAAATTCCTTTACAATTACATTATTATAATACCTATTCTTGGCTTTCCTAAAACAGTTATCTAAAAATGAAATAGGATAACAATTTAGTACCAATATTCATGATACTGCATAACTCGCAATCTAAAAATTCAGGACTGACAACTCTCAATGCTCAGAGAAACATAGCAGAGAAAATAGAGGATTTAATCGAAGGATGATGGTCAGAATAAAAATGTACATAAAAGTTAATATTAGTAGGCTTGCGGTAGACTTCAAATTTGAACTGATTAGAGCATCTCCAAATTTTTAGATCCAGAAAAGATAGGCTTCCATCATTATCTTTTTCAACTGTGAACTTAATAGATGGGACTAAATTGTTGACCCTACCAAGAAATAAGTCAACATCTTGGTAGGGTCAACAATTTAGTCCTATCTATTAAGTTCACAGTTTAAAAAGATAATGATGGAAGTCTATCTTTTCTGGATCTAAAAATTTGGAGATGCTCTAATCAGTTCAAATTTAAAGTCTACCGCAAGCCTACTAATAATAACTCTTATGTACATTTTTATTCTGACCATCATCCTTCGATTAAATCCTCTATTTTCTCTGCTAAGTTTCTTTGAGCATTGAGAGTTGTCAGTCCTGAATTTTTAGATTCAGAGTTATGCAATACCATGAATATTGGTACTAAATTGTTATCCTATTTCATTTTTAGATAACTGTCTTAGGAAAGCCAAGAATAGGTATTATAATAATGTAATTGTAAAGGAATTTGAGCATAAAAATATCCTTAGCCTACCTTACCATGTTAATTTTCAATGCCTTCTGACTTTACTTAAAGCAATTGGCATTAATGTAGTTTTTAAGTATAATAATACTGTTAAATCACACCTAATAAAGAATATCCCTGATAATGTTGTTGGTTGTGTGTATTTGATCGGATGTACACAATGTAACTCAGTATATGTAGGCCAAATGGGTAAAACGTTAGATATTAGGGTAACACAGCATAAATATGCTTGTAGAACAGCTAATAATTCCAATGCTTTGTTTACCCATATGTATAGATGTAACCATAGCATCAAGTGGGATAGTTCTAAAGCACTTGTTAAAAACAGAGATATAATAGAAAGAAATATTCTAGAATGTGCATTTATTCATTTTAAAAACAATTTCAATAACAGTGCAGGAATGTATAAAATTGACAATATCCTGTTAAAATTCCTTTTGCCTCTCATTAACCCTTGTTAAGTATGTGGTAACTGTTTTAGCTTCTGCTACATTATATATATTTATGGGCATCTTGCCTTCTATCTTCATTCCCTGATGAGGTGTAGCTCTGAATACACGAAAGGCCTTGGAATCATTTTTCTTTTTCCTTGTGGGTTTGCATCATATATCAGGTGGGCAAAAAAAAGGGGAGACCTCAAACTTTGGCTGTAAAATCTAAAGTTATGGTCAGATTTCAATATTTTTTTCACACCCCACAACTAAGTAAATTTCCTATATATGGTGAGTGGATTTCAAAGAAAACTAATGAAAATTACAGATTTATTGAACATTTCTTTATGCCACTGGAAATTCTCCATTTACTGTATGTACAGATAAAAAGTTAAAAAGTATTCACATATAGTGCTACCTTATGTTAAAAAAACTGCTTGATATGTTTACCACAAACTTCTACAACCTTTGTCAGTTTAGGATGGAACTCATCTATGGCTTTATTGATTTGTTCTTGTGATAGCTCATCCCATTTTTCTAAAAGAAGCTGTTGTAAATGAGCAACATTTCTTACTTTGATCCAATAAATTCTCTATGACAAATTCTTCCAAAGGCTGTAATCAACAGGATTTAAATGAGGACTGTTTGGTGGCCAAATTTAATACCACTACCTAGTATTCTTTTGATATCTCCCATTTTATCAATTTTCTTGAGAAGCTTGTCCAAACCTCCTGCAGTTGGTTTACATTAATTAAAATCACTTTAATTATCAACTTGAACCTATGATTAGCAAGATTTTTCTGGAATACTTGCCGTAAACCCAATTTCTCAGCTAAAATGCTAAAATATGGCATACAAACCATAAAATTACCTAGTACTAACATACTAAAATTTTGTGGTTCTATGTACTGTATTTGCTGAGATATGAAGGATTTAAAAGGTCTTCCTTTTCTTTTGCTGACCCAACAATGCAGTGATAGTGTAAATGGAGAATTTCCAGTGGCATAAAGAAATGTTCAATAAATCCATAATTTTCATTAGTTTTCTTTGAAATCCACTCACCATATAGGAAATTTACTTAGTTGTGGGGTGTGAAAAAAATATTGAAATCTGACCATAACTTTAGATTTTATAGCCAAAGTTTGAGGTCTCCCCTTTTTTTTGCCCACCCAATATATATATATATATATATATATATATATATATATATATATATACTTGTTGTCCCTCCTCTCGAGTTGGCCTGGTGAAGTAGTGAGTTGGTTTCTTGTACTCTCCACTTCACATAGCCAGATATGCCCAGTTCATCAGGGATTGTTCTGAGCCAGGCATCTAATCTTCTTTTGAAGATGTCCACTGCAACCCCACTCATGTTCCTTAGGTCTTTCAGCAGCTGATTAAACAATTTTGGTCCTCTCACAACAAAATTATTTTCTTTCAGGGTTAAAGATATTCCCCGTCTTGCCTTTAATTTGGGAACATGACACAGTCTTCCTTTTCTACTTTCCACTGTTGTTTGGGGAGTTACAGTGTTCAGAGTAAGATTAGGGAGTAGTTTCTCCATTATTTTCCAATTGTAAATAATGATGTATCCCTCTCCCCTCCTTTCCAGTGAATATAGGTTTCATTCGCGTAACCTTTCCCAGTAATTTAGTTCTTTGCACCCCTTGATCTTGGCTGTGAAGCTTCTCTGAATCCCTTCTAGTTGTCTAATGTCTTCTTTTTCTTATATGGGTCATTCCACATCAAGTGGACCTATGGTCCCCACCTCACCATGTCAGATTTTGTTCTAACTTTGCTCACAAATTCCTTTAAGCCTTAAAGGAAGTTCTGCAATGTTTTAGTTCCATATCTCTTGTGGTTCTGTCACTAGGGCTCCAAGAGCATGGGCTACTTTGTCCATCACATTGAGCACTGAATTATTTGTGCCATTTTTAGCTAGTCAGCATTCCACAGTAACAAATCCTTCTGCTCTGAAAATTTGCTCCCAGGGTCAAAATTTACTGTAGATTTCAAAACTCACATTACTAGAGCTCTAGGCAGTATAGATTTTCCATAAAATATCCCCAAAGTAGGCTTCAAATTACATTTTGATTCCTGGGAAGCCACTTTTAGAAAATTATAGCTCTGGATCTACTTGACTCTGTGAGCTTTTGTTAGAAACCAAGAAAGTACTGCCCATATGCTACAAAATGTTTCAATCTGGATTCTTCCTACCTGTTCTAGTTGCTGACATATAAGGCATCAAAAATGGCCAAATTTAATGATCATGTGGGACAGCTCGCACCATACTCTAACAAAAACCAATGAAAAGAGCATGTCCTGAAATACTAGGGCCTAGTTTTTTATTTTGGTGTCTTGCTTTTTTGTAGGTCTAGTAGAGCTTTGAAATTTTGTTCCATGTGATGTTTCTAGCATTATATTTGTTAATTTATTTGCACTCCTGCATTGGTCCATGGTGGCTAAGCCACTGCCAATTTCTCTAATTGATAACTATTAAAGATAAAGATAATTTATTAATACAAGAGAGTCTGTTTCAGTTTTTCAAGAAATTGGCAACCTCAATGCCAAGGGGCCATGCCTGATAGCTGTGCAGGTCCAGCCACAGGTCCCACCCACCCACCAACTCATCTTTCCTTGACTTCCTAACTAGATCCAGAACTGTGCAACTCCTTTTCAAAGCTTTCAAACAAATTTTCTATAGTAGACAAGGTATTCCCTGGCAGCATGTACCCTCTTCCCATGGCACTCGGTGTAAGAGCAGGAATAGTTGTCAAGATATGCTGCTCTGGAATCCAACAAGTGTCTTTTCTAGATGGCCACTGAAACTGTCATGCTGGCCCATGAGGGTGCATAAATGTAATTAATGCATCTTTTTCTTCCTCACAGACTTCACAAATGTTTCCAAGCCACCACAAATCATCATAAATGCATGCCACATATTGGCCTGGTTGCAGTTTCAACTGTCGTTGATCAATGTCACTGTATATTCCAACATTGGCCACAAAATAACATGTTGATCTTGAAACTCGGCTAACTTGAATCTGTTTATCATTTACTGGAACAAAATGATGATTTTCTCAAGTTCCAGCTACTGTATGCCCATGATTAAATCTTATTTCCTATGCTTCTCTCTCTGCTTCTATTTCATCAGTTGAAACAAAAAAGAATGTAATTCCATGCAAATCTTTTTGGCAAAATTCAGAGAGATCAGTAGGTGTGAGAATCTGACCAGTTACTAGTCTTTAGTCTTTGCAAGCTGGCATGAGCCTCCTGCCAATCTTTTCACAGTGCTCCCTACACCATCACATGCTGATTTTCCATGGTTGGTACCAAAAAAGTTCTGTTCTACTGTTATCCCACCAAAATCTTTGCTGTGCCAACAAAGGTTCATGAAATTCTTGTAGTTTTTGTACTGGCCTGCAGCACCATCACTGAAGTAATGAATGTGCTTGATTACTTCAAAATTTTCTTTCAGAAATCCAATCAACTTCTTCAGAAAGACATGTACTGCAACAGTATCATGCTTCAGACAGTCAATGATGACACAAAAACATTCACTTCTAATTTCATCTGAAACTTTGTGATACATTACAAAAGGATGCAGTGTTGCTTGGCTGTTGTCCCAGTGAAAACCTTGCGCTGCATCTTGTACCACAAAAGAATAGTTCTCTGCAAAATCCATTAAGATTATTGCTTCTTCAGGTTTTATTTCCTCCTTTAGGGACTTCAGGTGAGCACTTTGGTGATTTGAATCATCATAATGACCACAAAGGAAGATAATTTTTGAAGTCAGTTCTGTGATGAAATCCTCTACTGACAACTACTTCATAATCAAGGTGTCCCTGTCAGTGTGAACCCATTGTTTATATTCAATCATTTCTTGTGGATCCATTTCTGCTTGTTCTGTAAAAATAGCTGAAAGGTGATCTTCTAGTGCTGGTGCTCCAGGGCACAGTTCACACCATTGTAGCATACAGTCTTTTGACTCCAAATTGCAAACACATTTTTGCATCAGCATTTTGTAATCCTCATGAATATCAGCTCTAGCCAATATCAATTTCACATTTTGGTGAATTGTACATACACAAACACTGTGTACCCCTGCTACACCAACTGTCACACACCACTTTGGTCGAAGTTCACAGAACTTAGAGAAGCCAATTTCAGGGCCATTTCAATCTTTGTAAGCAATGTACATTTCTTTCAAATTGCTAAGCAGCAGTCTTTTTTTTTTTTGAAGCTTTTCTCCATCAATCCTGACAGACACCCAATCTTTCTTCCCTGGGCACATCTTGCTGAATTCATCATCATAAAACTGTTGAACTTTTACTACTACTTCCTCAGGCAGTGTTTTTCCTTTCTTTTTTCCTGGTATTGCAAGAATACCTGACTCTGCTTTCAACTTCCTAGCTGTTTTAACCATCGAAGAGAAACTCCAAATTCTTCTGCTGTTTGTTGTATAGACCAGCTGTTAGGCTCCAGAGTTAGAATCTGCAGTTTCCTTTCTTTGTCTGATAATTCCATTTGGCTTTTCAATTCTTCCAACAGTATTTCATAATCTTCACAATTTCTGCACCTCTGCTGACTTGTGCTAGCTTCCGTTTCACCCACATCAATCCCTGTAAGAGCTGCCATTTTCTGACCAATAGCTTCTTGTGCTTGTCTTGTCTTTCTTTTGACATATCCTGGTAAATCTCTCTTGCTCACTTTTTGTGGCTTTACAGGGGAAAGAGCTGGTGTCTAGTTTCTGCTTTTGTGCTTCTGGTGGATCAAATAATTCACTTGATGTTGAACTGATTCTTTGTATTTCAGCCATGTTTTTCCTGCAATCAGGACAAAGTTTCTGTCCAGGCTTGATGTTTTGCCAGTCTCTTCCTTCAACAGTTGAGCTGTTGCAATGTCAATTGCCCAAAGTGATTTTTGGGTAATGTTGATTTATGATATTCAAATGGGTTGCAACAGTGCTTCTGCAGACTCTCATATCCGGTCAAAAGAAGCTGTTTATGGTGCAAGCATATGCATGCATCTTCCTTAAATTGGACTACTTCTATTCCTGTTCGAAGAAAAAGTAGTGGCCTTTCCTGAACTGTCAGCTCTGTGAACAGTTTCAAACCACATTTTCTGGAATATGTTTTCAGGTGACACTCTGTTCCCTCTTTATTTCCAATAGTACAAGCTTCCAGTTTTCTTTCAGTTTCCATGGGTTCTCCCACATGAACACTACTAGTATCTGATGATTTGGCCATTTTCAGTTTTGATCTGAAAACAATAATAGTCATGTATTACATGTTGTTGAACATAAATAAAAATATTATGTATAGCCTAGCACATAGCACCTAGTCCTGCACTATATAATCAGTAATAACAAAAAAATAAAAATAAAACATTGTGCCAATGAAATAACAATTATAATGCTAGAAACATCACACAGAACAAAATTTCAAAGCTCTACTAGACCTACAAAAAAGCAAGACACCAAAATAAAAAACTAGGCCCTGGTATTTCAGAACATGCTCTTTTCATTGGTTTTTTGTTAGAGTATGGTGCGAGCCATCCCACATGATCATTTTGAGTTTTAAAGATGGGACATTTTTGTCACAAATTAATTTTGGCCATTTATTTTTTATGATCAAGTAGATCCAGAGCTATAATTTTCTAAAAGTGGCTTCCAAGGAATCAAAATGTATTTGAAGCCTACTTTGGGGATATTTTATGGAAAATCTATACTTCCTAGAGCTCTAGTAATGTGAGTTTTGAAATCTATAGTAAATTTTGACCCTGGGAGCAAATTTTCAGAGCAGGATTTGTTACTGTGGAATGCTGACTAGCTAAAAATGACACAAATAATTCGGCGCTCAATGTGATGGTCAAAGTAGCCCTAGTGACAGAACCACAAGAGGTATGGAACTAACAATTTGCAGAACTTCCTTTAAGGCTTAAAGGAATCTGTGAGTAAAGTTAGAACAAAATCTGACATGGTGAGGTGGGGCACTTTTCCAAAATTGGTCCACTTGACCTGGAATGACCCGTATGGGCATGTTAGGACTGAGTAGTATTCCAATTTGGGCATGATCAGTGTTTTCAGTAGAGGAATCATTATATTCCTATCCCTTTGTTTAAAGGTTTTCAGTATCTGCCCAGTTACTCTTTTTGCTGTTTGCTGCTATCTTATTTTGTGTTTCAAATTTCGCATCATCTGTCATTAAAACCTATGTCTTTTGCTTTAGAATTTCTCTGAATTTCCTGTCCATTTGGGGTATAATATTCCATGGATTTTAGGTCTTCTCTTTTTCCATACCATAATAGCTGAAATTTCTCAGTGTTAAACTTCATATTGTTGTCTTCCATCCACTTGTAGATTCTGTTCATGTCTGTTTGTAGAGATCCCATATCTTCTGGTTTTCTTATTTTTCTACTGATCTTTGTGTCATTGGCAAAGGATGTTACTGTGCTGTCTCTGGTAACATCCTTATCTATGTCAGTTAGCATGATTATGAAGAGTAGTGGAGCTAAAACTGTTCCTTGTGGTACTGAGCTGAGGACCTCTGATTCTGATGAAGATACTCCTTGTACTGTAATGACTTGCCACCACTCACTAAGGAAATTATATATCCATTTCCCTACTTTCAGGGGCGCATTTACAGTGTGGGGGCCCTTGGGCAAACTATTTCTCGGGATGTATTATTTTAGTGTATTAATGAATGACAATATTTTGTAATGCACATAACATATATGTTGTTTTAACACACACAAAACACACATGCGGAAGCCATTCGGCTTATTAATGTGATATTAAAGACTATAACTTAACTATGTACACATACAGTGTATACAGCTACACTAGTAGGCTACACAGTTGTAATGCACTTAATAAACATCTACAGTGGTCCCTTGCTCTACAAATCTAATTCGTTCCAGGGGGTTGTTCGTAGAACAAACCCTATAATTAATGGAAAGTCTAATCCATTCCAAGCCCCCCAAAATAGGTCATTTTTACCAAAATGTATTAGAAATTTAGGAGTTTTTAAGCAGTAAACAGTGTGTAAATATGTACACAACATAAAAGAATAGCCAGTGACAGTGGAGTTGGTGTAGACAGGTTACTGCTTGGAAGGTGAATCTCCTTCCATTATGATGTTAAGAGGACCTTCCAGCTGTGGAGTTTGGAGTCTGGGTTGTTTACTAACAAAGGTGTCAAGGGTTGTTTGTCTTTTTCTCTTTCTCTGCATGTTCCGGAAATAACTGAGGATGGTGTCTTCAAACCTGCAGGTTAAAATTTCTGTTGATTCAATGTCTGGATGTTTTTTAACATTTCTAATAACATCCCAGGCTTTAAAAAGATCTGTCAGCTCATGTGATGTTATAGGATGGGCATCATCATCAATTTCCTCTTCTCCATTGTCCTCCTCACTTGACCTCCCCAATTCCTGTAGCTCCTCTGTTGTTAGTTCTTTTCCGTGGTCTGCAATTGTGGCTAGGGATGAGGCAGAGTAACCAAATCTTTTAAACATACCCCATCTTCAGATTTTTTTATATCCTTTTTAATTTTAATAGAAATAATATTACCGCCACATTTAGCTTTAGGACCCATAGTTAGCAATCAATTAACAAAGCACAACTGAATGCACAACCACTTGTAGAAAATGATCAACAGACACTGAACAGAACGTAATGGAGCACCTCCTAGTGGATGAAATTGTCAGTGCTGTGCTCCTATTGGCCAAAATTGGCGCCGGACATATGGCAGGAAATTCGCACAGCGAGTTAAATTTTGTAGAGCAAACCATTTGCTCCTTATTTGGGTCATTCGTACAGTGAGGGACCAGTGTACACAGTTATTGTAATGCACTTAATAAACAGCTGCACAGTTGTAATGCACTTAACAGCTAAACTGTACAGCTTGCTGTACTGTAGATAGAGTGTAGATTTGTAATGAATATTACATAGGACACTTCCTGGCTTTTTGTTTGAAAACTGCATGATTGTGTCCTCGAAACTCACTGACTGCAACACCTCATGCTCTATACTCAACAGCGCCAGGGATGAAAGGCGCTTCTGGCCCAATGTGGAGTGAAGGTAATTTCTGATCAGTTTGAGTTTCGAGAATGAACATTCACCAGAACAGTTCGTGACAAACATACACAGGTATATTCTCATTGCTATTTCCATGTTTGGGAATGTTCCTTTCAGTTCATTTGTGTTCATATGCCGATAAAATATGTTGCACATATCTTCACGTTCCATCTGGGATTCTGTTTCACTTTCGGTGAGTTTCATTAGGGCAGCGAAATGCACAACTTCTGTTATCAGCTCTTTCTCCAGATCAGCCGGATAGCATTCTACTAGATGTTCAGCTGACTGTTGAAGACTGTTGATATCCAGGACTAGAAAGAAATCCAAAAATCCAAATCTTTTCTGCAGGACAGCATACGCTTCTAGATGAGTGTTCAGAGTGGTACACAGTTTATCAATTAATTATTATTGGTAGAAATGCAGTGGTCCGAAATGAATCTCTTGGTGTCAGGTTTGTATCTTCGGCAGTTCCAATTTTGTCATGATGGCACTTTCTCTTCTTTGTGATGAAAGTTGATTCCTTGTATACTCGATGACCACACTTTCTGATGCTCTGGTCCTCAAATTCATCAAATCTTGATCTGAGATCTTCAACAAATTGCAGTAGTGATTTCAGCAAGAGGGTGGCTGAGTCTAATGACATTCCTTATTTTTGCAGAGATGCATTCATTTTTTTTTTTTTAATCATTCAAGAATAGTGTTCCATAAAACCAATAAAATGGCTGTTTCGAGTTGTTGAAGCTGTTTAGACAATCCCCTGGATTCAATCCTGGCTTCCGCAGTTTGGCTGGTATCTGCTGCTAGCTCATCCAGTACCACGATATTCTCGGCATAGCCTTCAGTTAAAGATTGGACAGCATCTGATCTGGCTGACCAGTGGGTATCGGAGACCCCTTTGTTGACCTTTAGTTTCTCACTACAGGAACTACTATCGAGAACCTCTACATGTTGATGCCATCGGTATGTTGAGGAAACGAGAAACGTGTAGACATTCTGAATGAGCATAAACAATTTAACGGCTGCTGTACAACTGTCCACTGCTGATTTACTCAAGATTTAGTGAGTGGCAAATGCATGGCATAAACTCAGCATACAGAGATTTTGACTTGGTGTGGCTCTTTACACCATTGTATTTCCCTGCCATATTGCTTGCATTATCATAAGACTGTCCTCTGCAGTCTCCAGAAAGTTGAGGACCACTTCGGCGATTCCTTTCCCTTGTGATGGGATTCAGATTAACCTAATGGCCGCACCAAGAATAAGAATTTTTTTTTAAATTTAAGGCCTCCACGAAACCAGGCTGCTTACCTTGAAGGGTTGTTGGATCCAGGCTCGCCACCCAGACCTCTGATTCCACGACTGCTGGCTTGTACCACCAACAGTTTCTCACTTGTTTCACAGGTCTTGCCAGAATAGCTTCCTTCTGTTAGTGTTTCAATATCTCCGGCATCCCCTTCCTAACAGAACTTAAAGTTCCCTTGGTCCAATAACAGTCTTCAGCCTCTCAGACAAATCCAGCCTGAATTTAGTTTCCTCTGTTATGTTCTTTATTTTCTCTTGTCAAATTACACACTTAAACTATTTTATTTTTCTATTTTTTTTCGTATTTACATTTCCACACACACGCCAATTGGTTCCCCCACTTCTTCAAAACTTGAGTTTTGACACACACGCTGACACTAAAATCTCAGAAGCATCTCTTTTACTAAATTTGTTTATTCCTTTTTTTTTCCTTTTGCTAAAATGTTTTAATAAACAAGTACTTTATTTTCCGTTTACTAACAGGGTTTAACAAGCGACCATCCAACTCTCACTCTTTTTCCCATACTAATTTAATAAAACTGTTTTATTCCTCATTCCTTGTTTACAAGTTTAACATTTCTTTATATAACTTATTGTTTATTCTTTTTGTTAACATATTAACAATTTAGTACTTAATGTTTATTATTTACAGGGTGTCCGAGAATTATCTGTACAAGTTTTGGCTGTTATTAAAAGTCAACCATGAAAGTGTAGAAATTCCAGTGTTGTCCTATTTTACAGAGAATCTCTAAGTTTTTTCTGATACCAAGTTTTGACAAGTTTTTTAGAAATTCCAGTGTGTCCGAAAATTATCTGTACAATTTCATCTTTCAATAAAATTCTTAAACAAGATTATTTAGAATCTGTATTTTCAAAAGTTTTTTTATTAAAGTAACATTGTTACAAACATTCGATATGTGCACCATCAGTGATTCGCAAAACATCCAATCGATAATCCAATCAATTCGCTCAATAGCAGCTGTGATTCTTGCTTTTAAATCATCAATGTCTGTCACCAATGTACAAAAAAGAAAAAACTTGTCAAAACTTATCAAAAAAACTTAATGAGTTTCTCTGTAAAATGGGACAATACTGGAATTTCTACACTTCATGGTTGACTTTTAATAATAGCCAAAAATTGTACAGATAATTCTCGGACACCCGGTATTATCTTAATGCTTATTATTTATTACTATCTTTCTACTTAATAGTTTATCTTAATGTTTATTTACTTATTACTATATTTTTCTATTTATAACATACTTATTCTTTATTTATTTACTTCTTACTATTTATTGTTTAAAATGTTTATTATTTACTTATTTAATAATTATTCATTCTTTACTATTTACTTTTTATATGTATTTAAGACTTATTGTTTATTCTTCTGGAAAGAGAGAACCATTAAAATCCTATCTATAACAAGTATTTCATTCAAAAATTAAAGAAATTTAATATATAAATAATAATCATCAAGGCCAGGGGAGAAAGGGCTAAGAACTAAAAGGGGAAAGGGTTCACCCTCCACACCCTGTATATGTGTTCATAGGTATGAACTGTAGAAATCACTCAATGGACCCAGACTCAACCACATATCGGACGGTGAAGCACAGTTGATCAGTGTGGGAAACATCAGGCGTAGAGTTGACGGATAGAGAGTAGTATTTTGACTACTGGATTTCTCGGATAATTGTCTGAAGTACTTTATCGGTCATCAACAGTATGAATTCCTCGCAAATGAAATGAGAGAGATACGAGGTGTCCTCGGCTACCTTTGTTGGCATGCTCACTTATATGCGCAGCTAGAAAACTGTCATACTTAAAAGTTCCAAAATTCCGTAATAGTTGCCATTGTTTGGTGAACCAAAACAGGAGTCGAGTCCACAAATTGCTAGTCCTCGTGACGTGATATACTTGATAACATTGACACAGTGCCGCAAAACTTCCTGCCAGTAGTTGCACTCCTTTTCAAACTGGTTCACCAGTTTGAATCAACACAGCCAGAGACAGACTTTCTAACCAACAAATATCTCATCGACTCCATATGTTGCTCACATTTTCCGTGTGCTTCAACCAATTGTCTACCATGCTTCCAGTCATTGAATGCGATTGTGAACTTGCTGTCTGCCCTCGACATTAATTTACAGATAAAACAGTAAACACAGCCTGTGGACTCAGAATAGCACAGCCATGACACCTCAATCCTCTCATTTGTCAGGCTGTGGAGGGTGAACCCTTTTTCCCCTTTTAGTTGTCAGCCCTTTCCCCCTGGCCTTGATTATTATTATTTGTATACTAAATTTATTTAATTTTTTACTGAAATACTTGTTATAGATAGGATTTTCATGGTTCTCTCTTTCTTTCCAGAGGAATAAAGATAATTGTTCGTTAAAACCTGTTAGCAAGGAATAAGAATTAAATGTGTTTGTTAATATTGTAAGAAAAGGAATAAGAATTAAGTAATTGCTTGTTAAAACCTGTTAGTGAAAGGCATTAAGCACATATTTGTTACAACACTTTAGCAAAGCCTTAGTTTATTTGCTTATAAGACCTATCCATGAATATTGTCTATAAAAATTAACATTTGAAGTAAAATAACATGAAAGGTGATCCTTGTCAGAGAGAAGCTTGTGATATTCAGAAGTGTTTACAAGCTAATAAATTCCAAGAATCAGTGTGTGTGTCAAAACTCAAAAGTTTTGAGAAAGTGCTGTGAGAAGTGGAGAAAACAATCTGGTGTTTGTGGAGGTGTCAAAATTGAATCAAATATTAAAAGAAAATAAATAGTAGAATATTTAACAAAAGGAATAAAGTACTTGTTTGTTAAAGGAAGGAACTAAATTCAAGGTAGATCTGTGAGAAATTTTATTGAGAAAAGGATGCCAAAAATATTGAAGCACTAAGAAAAGAAGCTATTAATGTTAAGTCTGTTGCTTCATATTGAATACCAAGTTTCGTCAATCTTACGCTAATGCTGTGAGTTCTCTCGTGGCACAGAAGGAAGCTACTCTCACAAGGACTGTAAAACAAGTGAGAAACTGTTGGTGGTACGAGCCAGCAGTCATGGAATTGGAGGTCTGGGCAGCAAGCCTGGATCCAACAACCCTTCAAGGTAAGCAGCCTGGTTGTGTGGAGGCCTTAAAATAAAAAATTTCTATATTTTGTCTGGTGTGGCTGTTAGGTTAACCAAATCCCACCACATAAAATAAGTGGTGCCCAAACAGGGACTTCCACTAAGAAAAGTAGGTTGTTTCCTGGTTGGGTTGTATAGGAGGAGAGTGAAAGGGTAGTAGTAAGTTGGGTGTAGCAATGTATGGTGAAGGTGTAGTAGTAGTTAATAGAGAAGTAAAGTAGGGTAGTATCTTTAGAGATGCCTACCAAGGAGGAGTTAGAGAAGAGGTTGAGGGAGATGGAGGAGGCATTGGAGGTAGAAAGGCTAGGAATCATCAATTAGAGTTAGAGAATGCAGAATTAGAGAATGTTTTGGGTAAATTGCAAAGTAGATTAGATGAGCAGAGTAAAGAATTGGTAGTTTGCTGTCAAGAGATGGAAGAAAAGATGATTGAGATAGGAGAGAGATGGATGATGGGTTAAAGGCAATGGTTAAGAGAATGAGCGAGTTGGAGGGCAAGCTTGATGGGAAAGATGGTAAGTGAAAGAGTGATATTGGGAAAAAGGAAGGGAAGGGGGTTTTGAAGGGGAAAATAGTATGGGTGTTGGTATAAGAAAGGGGCACATCAAAAACGTAGCAGTAGGGGGCCTGGAAGGAGAAGGGAGTGAAAGTGTGAGTGAGGGGAAAGAAGAAAACCTTATAAGGTGATGGTGCATTCCACCTAAGGAGGGTAAAAGAAGCTTGAGGGTGAGAGATCAGAGGGAGAAAGGAAGAGGATAGAAGGGCAGCTAAGAGGGGCAAGGCAGGAATGAGGGGGATCGAGGGCATCTAGTAAGAGGGCTTCTCAGAGGTTCAATGCTGCATTAGCGCAGATGACTCCTCTATTCCAGTATTGAGGATAGCATGTATGAGAGTGAGACTGAAATGAGTGTGATACGAGTGAGGGTGTAAGAGTGCATAAGGGAATCTAATTAGGGAGATTCCGAAGGTTGCAAATGTTTATAGTGGGAGAGATGTACAAGAGTTTTTGAAAGAGTATGAACGTTATTGTAAGAGCAAGTATCAGACGCTCCTGAGTATTGGGTGAAAGAGATGGGTGACTGTTTGGAAGGTAGGTTGCTAGAGTTTTACAATGTTGTTGTAAATTGGAGTGCCTGTGAAGTATGAGGTGTTAAGGGAGAGATTGGTGGAGCAAGTGTTAAGATAAGAGGGGGTGTGAAATATCAAAAGGAGGATGATTTTGAGAGAGCAAGGATGCAGAAGGGAGGAGAGTATTGATTTGTATGCATATAGACTTGAAACTTTGGCGAGAAAGAAATTTGGAGATGATGGGATAGATGAGAATAAAAGGTTGGTAAGAAAGTTGATTGAGACAGTACCTGAGAGTGTGAGAGTTTTTGAATGTTAAGAGGAAAGAGTGTGTAAGAGTGAGAGGGACACGTTTGAAGTGGCATGAAATCTTGGAATTGTTAGAGGACCGAGTAGAGAGTGGGATTGGTGTAATAGGAAGCAGATGTGCGAATGGGGACAGCGATGGGGAGGAACAAGTACCTGTGTTTCCTAGTTATGTGAGCATTAAAAATACTAGGCCAGGTCACCCTCCAGTTAGCCAAGCATCCATGGCCCAAAACCCAATGGAAATGCTGGCTAACTTGTGAATGATTCACAAGGGTGTATGGAGGGTCAGCCATGCAACAACCAGGGCCTCCTCCCACATCGGGTCCCAGAATGAATGGTCCAATGCTGGGGCAAATGTATAGAAGGCAAGGGCTCAAGGCCAGTCAAGAATGAATGAGCAAAGAGGGCCATGAATGGAGGGAATATGGGGAATGTAAGAGGGTGTCTATTGTGGTAGAGGGGACATAGTATAGACCTGTAGAAGAAGAGTGGGTGCGTGTTTTGCATGTGGGCAGATGGGACACATGGCATATGAATGCAGAACCTGGGTATGAATGTAGGGCATGTGGGAACTTTGGGCATATTGCCCGGTTCTGTCAAGCCCGACAACAGGGTGCTCCTGGCACCAGGGAGGGAGTCCTGTGTCTCATGCAGGAAATCAGCCAGTGTCAGCCATGCCAGCTCCTCAACCTCAGAGGCAGGGCCCTCAAGGGGTGCTGTCACTGGAAATGGCGAGGCTGGTCCCAGTACGGGAAACGCATAGGGCAGGGGCTCTCATTGGGGTTGGGGTCCCTGCTCTGTGAGTGATGAATGTGTATTTGAGGCATTAGCAGGATGGTGTCAAGTGAATAAGGAAGTGAGAGCGAGTGAGAAAAAGGCAGTGTATGGTTATTCCTGTTGAATGGGGAGGGAGTGTATAGTATTCCTGTTGAGGGAGTGTATGGAGGGCATTAGTAGACAGGATGTTCACCTAATTTAATAAGTAACAAGGATTGGATGTTTGTATAAAGAGATGAATTAGGAAGAGTGAATTGGGAGTAACTGGGGAAATTAAAGGGGTTGGGAACATCCAGTACGAGTGTTGGGAGAGGTGCAGATTAAAGTGAAAGTGATGGGGTGTGAAATGGAAGAATGTGTGCTTTATGTGGTTGATAAGGAGAGTGAAAAGTATGACATGATTCTGGGGTATGAGTTTTTGAAAAAGAATCGATTGGTGATCCATCCTGCTAGACGTATGATTGAGTGGAAGAATGAGTTGGTAAGTGTGAATTCTATGTGGGGAGAAGTGAATCGGATTGGATGAGGGTAATAAAAGGGTATGAGGTGAGAGCATCTGAGTGTAAATCTGGAAAAGGGAACCCCAGCATTGGTGCATGTTGAGTGGCCAGTGAGTGATGGTAGAAAAAAAAAGGCAGGGAGCATGATTTTTGTGAATGGTATGGATGCATCTATAAGTGAAAAGAGTTGGGCATGTGTATGATGGTATAATTGATGAGAGTAACCCATGGATTTGTGTGCAAGCTAGGGTAGTGGGGGTGCATGGCGAAAGAGAATAAATGAGGGGGATGTGATAGGGAGAGTGTATACAGTGATTGAGGAAGTATGTGAGGAGGGAAAAATGGAATACAAATGGATGCAAGGGCAAGAATGTGGGGAGGAATGGACGACTGAACAAATCAGAAAGGTGGTGATTGTTGGCGAACAGTTGAGTGAGAGTGAGCGAATGCAGGTGTGGCAGTTGGCAGGGAGAAAAGGAGAGTATTGGCCCGAGGAGATGATGACCTCCATTTAACAAAACTACCTCCCTTCAGGATCCAGTTAACGGATGAGACTCCGATCTACCAAAGGCCAAGACGGTTCTCACCAGTAATGAATGAGATAGAAGAGCAGTGTGAGGAATTAGAGAGAATGGGAGTGATTGAACAGGACAAGTCCGTGGAATAGTAGAATAGTGCCTGTGCGGAAACCTGATGGAAGGATTCGCTTGTGTGTGGACTATCGAATGGTGAATGAAAGGACAGTGAAAGACAGGTTTCCGATGTGCTTGATAAATGAAAGTGTATACTCTTTGCATGGAAAGGGTGTTTAGTAAATTGGACCTATTGAGGGGATATTACCAGATGCCAGTTGACCAGAGTCCGTCCCATAACTGCTTTCTCCACAGCCAGGAATCATTATATGTTCCGGCTCTCTCGTTCGGACTTACAGCTGCACCTGCTGCATTTCAGAGAGCAATGAATCGTGTTCTTGGTAAGTTTGCAAGGGAAAATGTCATCTGTTTATAGATGACATTTTGATTATGACAGAACATTTGAGGAGCACCTGAAATAATGAGAGAGGTACTGCAAGTGTTGGATGAAGTTGGACTACGAGTGAAACCAAGTAAGTGTGAGTGGTTCAGGGAAAGTGGCATTTCTGGGGCACAAGGTGAGTTCGAGTGGTATACGAAAGAGTGGGGAGTATATGGAAAAAGTCAGGAGTTCCCGAAACCTCGGACAGTTCGTGAACTTAATCTTTTCTGGGACTTGTAGAGTTTCAGAGAGAAATTTATAGCGGGCTGCTCTGGATTTCGAAACCCTGACCGAAGTGACTGGAATGAAAGGTAGTACTCATTGGTGTGGACGGAGAAGATGAATGAAGCTTTGAGCAATTGAGAGTGGAAGCAGCGAAAGATGTGGAGTTGGCTTATCCAGACCTGAGTGAAGGAGCGAGTTTGCTAGAATTGTATACAGATGCGAGTGGATTTGTATGGGTGGGTGCTTGTGCCAGTTGCAGGGAGAGGAAGGACAGGAAGGAAGGAGAGTAATTGGGTATGTATCTAAAGCATTCAGTAAGGCAGAGCAAAAGTACAGTACAATTGAGAGAGAACTTGCGGCAATGAGGTTTTGTGTGAAAGCTTTCAAGTCATTTTTGTATGGAATGAAATTTATTTTAAAGACTGATCATCAGCCCTTGGTATATATGGAGAGAATGAAAGTTGTGGATGGAAGAATTGCTAGAACTTTGCTTGAGTTGAGTGAGTTTGATTATAAGATTGAGTATGTGCCAGGGGAAGGAATTGTATGGCTGACCTTATGTCAAGAATACCTGGGGTGAATGAAAGGTGTGAGAAAGAGGTGGTGACCCTGAGTATTTGCCAGTGGGAATAGTAAAGTTGCAAAAGTAGGGGGGGTGACAGTTTGTTTGAAAGTGTATGGTAGGGTTGAAAGATTTGAAATTGGATGGGTTAAAAATGAGAATACCAGGAGTGTGAATGAATTGCGGACCTTGGTTATAATGAAGCGATTAAGAAACCAGAAAGGATGGGTGTTTGTAAGGTCCGCAATTATGTACGTGAGCTGAAAGCCATGGGAGCCCGGGTGTTTTTCCTTTCAAGAGGTCCTCATGGTGGTCAGCTCATTGTTTAGTGTTGAAGTGTATGTGCATTATGGTAGTGATTGTCCAATTGTGTATAAAGATGAAAGGATCGAGGAGAAAGGAGCCCTGATTTTGCATTTGCAGTGTATTAGTGGTGTACATTACAATTGGGTGAGTGAAAGGAAGAGGTATAAAAGCATAGTGCCAGGTGAAAATTTGGAAAGGGTTTTGGATGAAGTTAGAGCTGCACAGAGAGAGTCAGAGGGAGAGGTTGTATGGAAGTAGGTATGTTAGAGGGGCCATGGATGATACGTGACTGTGTGGATGAGGTAGACTCAGCCCTTCTGTGTCCTGTAAGGGTTCCAGAAGGTCCTATTGAGCTCTACAGGGGTCTTGTGGATACAGGTGCCCAAATCAGTCTGGTGAATGAGCGAGTGTTGTGTGATTTAGATGAAGGAATGTGCCTGTATCCGAGAAAGAGTGGGTGTGAGAATACGTGGTATAGGAGGGGGAACAGTCACGTCACAAAGCTGTGCAGTTGAGGGTGGGATTAGGTGCATGTAAAGAGGTATGGGAGCACAAGTTCATAGTCTTGAAAGGGGAATCAATGCCTGGGATTTTCTACTGGGAATTGATTTCCTTGAGAATATGAACTTGAGTGTGGATGTTGGTCAGGGCTCAGTAATGAGAGGAGAGCATGTGGTCAGTATGGGAATGTTTCCAAACAGGTATAGATGCTGTGTTAGTGGGAGCAATTGAGTTAGAGGTGGAAGACCAGTGTGAAGTGTTGAGAGATGAAGATATTTTAGATATGCAAGAGGGAGATGAGGTGATATGCAAGTTGAGAGAATATGTGTATAATGGTAGAGATGTGAGAGAGTGGTCAAAAGAGGTGGAAGAGTATAAAAGGTATGCGAAAAAGTTGGCTGTATGGATGGGAGTGCTATATTATATGAGGTAAATAAGGTGGGTGAGACAGTGTGTGCCAGTGATGACATTTGAGGGTATGGTAGGATTGGTGATTATTACACATAGGATGTATGGGCATGTGGGAAAAAAAAGTTATGGGAATTGATGAAAGGAATGGTTTTCCACCCTAGGCTGGGACTGGTGTTGCAGAAGTGGCAACTACTGTGAGAGTTGCCAAAAGCAAAATACCAGTCCCAGTATAGCCACCCCCCAGTGCGAAAGATTGAAGTGAAAGAACCTGGGAGCTTGTGGTGTTGATATTGTGAGTATGCGAGAACGAGTAGAGGGAAAGTTGGAATATTAGTAGGGGTCGATCACAAGAGTAAGTTTGTGTATGTTGCTGCGTTAGAGAATAAAACAAGTGAGCATGTTGCGAGAGTGATGAGAGAGAGTATGTTGCCAATGATGCTTGGAAGGCCACGTAAGTGTTTAACAGATAATGGGCCTGAGTTTAGGGGTGCTAGTTTTGAGAGAATGTTGAGTGAGAATGGGATAGAGCATGTTAGAATAACTCCGTATATGTCTGCTTCAAATGGTTTGGTTTGGCTGAGAATGAAAACGATAAGTGAAATGCTGCGTGTATGTACTGAGGAAGGGGCTGAGTGGGATGCTGATTGGCAAGAATTGCTGGTGCTACAATTCGACATACCACTCAGCCATTCAAACTTCCCCAAGAAGGTATGTGTCTACATTTGGAAGGTTTGTGCAAAAGGATATGATTAAATGAGAATGCATGTGATAGATGGAGAGGGCGGTGTGCATTTTCGGTCATTTGGTGTTGGTGAGCTTGTTTTGAAAGAGGTGCATGAGGCTGGAGAAGGAATGAGTATAAGTTGGCGCAAAAGTTTGAGGGTCCATTTGTGTGAAAAAGGTATGGGAGAATGGGTAATGTATGTGATGAGAGGGAGCAAGAGAATGGACAGTGTGAAGTAAGAGCACATCATGGCAGTTGCAAATGGCGAATACCTCCGGAGTACATCGTATGTCACCCAATGTATGATATGTGTGAGAGGATGGAACAAAAGAAAGCGCTAGAAACCAAGAACATGATGGGAATCCAGGATGAATGGATGGATGCAGATCTGGAGTTCTTGATTGTGTCAAAGGGCAAAAAGGAAGAAAAAGGTGAGAAGAAAGGGAATGAAAGGTGAGAAAGCCAGGCAGATAGGTGAAGTATTGAGCTGAAGGATTCCCAGTTGGACTCTGGAACAGCCGTGGGTGAGGCAGTTAGAATGGGATGTTCGGGACTTTGTGGTTCATGGTGCCAGCCTGGTCCATCCAGGGAATTCTTTTGAGGGTTTTGGGGTCCAGACCTTGAGGGCCTTTCTTTTCTGGGATTTTCGAGGGTGGAGGGGAAAAGTGGAAGGGAAATCATCTTCACTCAGAAGTGGAAAGATTGTGTCAGGGAGGGGGCATTAAGAGTGGGGATTTACAATTCTTGAGAGTGAGAGTGAAAGGGAAAATGTATGTGAGAGAGAAAGGAGTGTAACTGAGCAAAGTATTGTAACCTTAATGAAAGTGTGAGGGATGAATGGGGAGTAGATAGAGGTGAAGGAAGTATAAATGAAAAATGAGGAAGAGAATGAATGTGATTGATTTTTGTGAGGAAGTGAGAATGTTATTGCTTGAGATAGAAGAAAATATGCTTAATAAAAGCTTAGATATAGAACTAACTAGTAGTATTAGAGAAGATATTAGAAGTAGATGGGTTAGAACCATAGAGAAAGTTCAACAGTGTTTAGGGAGTGGTAATGTAGTATAAAGTATTGTTGTAGTGCCCTGTAGAAAAAAAAAAGTATAGTATGATAGGTGAGAGAGTGAGTGGCAGCCTACATTTTGGTGCCAGAAGCTAGGCTGTGCATGAAGGAGGAAGGTGTCTGGGTGAGTTCCCCAGACCTGCTGATCTCCGGCTCTGGTTGTTTGCCACCCTGCAGGTTTCAACCTCACTCCTTGTAATGTAAATAATTGTAAATAACTATTGTTCTCCAAGAATATCTTAAAAATGAAATTGTAGACATATTTTTAAGTATTATTTAAATTATTGATGAAGTATAATTGTTAGTCAGCTGTTAGTCCTAAATATTGAATGCTTACTGTATTCGTTAATGTACGTACTCTCATAGAAGGTGACTAGGTTTACATGTACAACTAAAATATCTCCCACTGTACATAATATAAAGATTATTAAATAACCAAATTATAATTTAAAAAATAAATAAATGAATTATAAAGGTAAATCTGTAAATATCTGTTATTCTTATGATAACCATTCAACTAATTAATGATTTAGATGACAAAAAAAAAAATATATATATATATATATGTATATATACATTCTAACTGCAAACACGCAGTATAATTAACGTAAAGAACGACGCTTGTATAGGAGAATATTCCGCGCAAGATGAGAGAGAGAGAACGAAACAAATGAAAAAAATGAGGTGTATATATATAAAAATGTAAAAAAAAAATTATTAAAAAAAAAAATGTATATTTTTCCAAAAAAAAAAGGGTCTCAAAAATCACCCTGCGTCCTATACACTGAAGGTCATAATATTACCTTTATATTGGCTAGAAGAACTGATGGATTTTTTCAAAAATTCATCATCTCTTAGTCCCTCCTGACTGTATATTGGTTTGGCCAATTTTACACTAAGTTTCTACTCTTCCCAACCCACTGATAACAAGAAAAACAGTACGTATTGCATAATGACTTACTTTTATGTTTCATAACATATAGTATAGTCTCCCATATACTTAATACTATTTTCTTATAATGAGTATGGGTGAAAGAAAACTATCACCATACTTTTGATGGAGGGCTTTAACAAAAGTTAGCCTCACTGGTAGAAAATTACGGACATTTTCTGACAACTAGGCAGTTGGTCATAATTTTGTTCCTGAAAAAAGGCCTTGAAAATAAGGGTGTGTCTTATACAAAGGTACATCTTATACACTGAAAAATACGGTAAGTTAATGAATATTTTGCATAAAAGTTGTAGAGGATGGGGACTTGAGAGTAGGTGTGGAAGGAGGGCAAAGGAAAGGAAGAGAGAACAATATTTAGGATAGTATAGTAGGTGTGTAGACTGTATGGCAAGACAGGTGGAAAGGAGCTTGGGAGGGGGGGGATGTGGAGGGTGAACCCTTTTTCACCTTTTAGTTGTCAGCCCTTTCCCCCTGGCCTTGATTATTATTATTTGTATACTAAATTTATTTAATTTTTTATTGAAATACTTGTTATAGATAGGATTTTCATGGTTCTCTCTTTCTTTCAGAGGAATAAAGATAATTGTTTTTTAAAACCTGTTAGCAAGGAATAAGAATTAAATGTGTTTGTTAATATTGTAAGAAAAGGAATAAGAATTAAGTAATTGCTGGCTGAAACCTGTTAGTGAAAGGCATTAAATATATATATAATTATATACATATTTGTTACAACATTTTAGCAAAGCCTTGGTTTATTTGCTTATAAGACCTATCCATGAATATTGCATGACTCCAGATTCCTGGGATCTTGGGAGCATTGCTCCAGTAAATTTGACCATGAGAAAAAGTAAATTTGGGTTTGGGTTTTGTTCATCCGCTAGACGTTATGCAATTTTTTTGCGTATACGTTCTTGTACAAACCAATTTTTTTAAATTACAAATTTAGTTATTTTAAGTTTAGTTGGTAATTCCATATTTAACAATTATTTTTATTTTTTGTTAAGCTTCAATGTTTTGATAATTAAAATTTTATTAAAACGTATATTTTTTAATATAAAATTATCAGGATTGGACTATGTTCCATTGATCTCGGCCAGGTTTGATAAATTGGCCAGATAATTACTTGTGCGGTTTTAAGTAATCCACCATGACTCTAGAATTGAAAAGTTTAGTTAAGTTTAAACTTACTTTTACTTACTTTTAACTTACCTACTTTTACTTACTCTTCCTTACTTTTACTAAGTTTAAAGCACTTACTTTTACTTACTTTCATTGTACTATATTTACTTACTTTTACTCACTTTTACCAAGCATACATGGCAGTAAATTCACAACAAATGCCTACATGCAAGGTCTAACATCGTCCACTGTTGCTGCTGCAATGAATAAATAAACTTAAGGTGAGTTATAAACTGTACATTATTGTATTATTGTGTTTAGCTAAAACAATTTGTAATTGGTATGTCATCAATTCAAGAGTTTACTATCATTAACCTATCTAGTGGTGTAAGGGAAAAAAAAGTAAATTCAGAGCTGTGCTCCAGTAAATTTTTTCAAATCTGGAGTCATGGAATATTGTCTATAAAAATTAACATTTGAAGTAAAATAACATGAAAGGTGATCCTTGTCAGAGAGAAGCTTGCGATATTCAGAAGTGTTTACAAGCTAATAAATTCCAAGAATCAGTGTGTGTGTGTCAAAACTCAAAAGTTTTGAGAAAGTGCTGTGAGAAGTGGAGAAAACAATCTGGTGTTTGTGGAGGTGTCAAAATTGAATCAAATGTTAAAACAGAAAATAAATAGTAGAATATTTAACAAAAGGAATAAAGTACTTGTTTGTTAAAGGAAGGAACTAAATTCAAGGTAGATCTGTCTGAGAAACTGAAGACTATTATTAAACCAAAAGAACTATAAATTTTATTGAGAAAAGGATGCCAAAAATATTGAAGCACTAAGAAAAGAAGCTAGTAATGTTAAGTCTGTTGCTTCATATTGAATACCAAGTTTTGTCAATCTTACACTAATGCTGTGAGTTCTCTCGTGGCACAGAAGGAAGCTACTCTCGCAAGGACTGTAAAACAAGTGAGAAACTGATGGCGGTACGAGCCAGCAGTCATGGAATCAGAGGTCTGGGCAGTGAGCCTGGATCCAACAACCCTTCAAGGTAGGCAGCCTGGTTGTGTGGAGGCCTTAAAATAAAAAATTTCTATATTTTGTCTGGTGTGGCTATTAGGTTAACCAAATCCTACCACAAGGCTATGTTTCTTAACAAATAATATCTTCGTACATTGGTGTGTTATACCACTTTCAGTAGTTGAAGAGTTACTGAAGTTGCTGTCATAATTTCGGCAATCTGATGTTCCTCACTCTATCCAGAACTCTCTAAAGTCATCGACAGCACTTGTGGCCACAAACCAATGTCACTACTTATATGTCCTGAAGCTGGTGGGCCTCCTGAACACACTGATGTAGATGGGTCTTCTGAAGGCACAGCTGCTGATGTAGTGGAGGCAACTGGTGGGCCTGCTGAAGGGGTTGATGTAGATGAGTCTCCTGAAAATGCAGCTGCTGGGCTTGCTGAAAGCACTGACATAGATGCGTCTCCTGAAAATGCAGCTGCTGGGCCTGCTGAAGGGGCTGACTTAGTTGCTGATGATTTAATCCAATTAGTCAGTTTGGCACCATCGCAAGAAACTTCTCTCTGCTTCTTATCCTTACGCTTTTCACTACTGGGTTTATATTTCCTCCTTCAATCCCAGTCATGGCTCATTTTCATGTTGTACATATTACAATGCCAACAATAAGAACATAAATCATGAATCTGCAACAGAAACAACACGTAAGTAAGTTAGTAACATTAGAAATGAGTAACACTAACAAGAACAACAAATTAAACACCATCAAAGCGGATATTAGAATGCCTGATGCCATGCTGCCTGCCAGAAAAAGTAAAACTCGTCACAGATGGCAAATATGTAAAGTTTAATTTTTTTCAATTGAAATTTGCGGGGCCCATTGGGCACGGGGCCTTGGACATTTGCCCGGTGCACCACCCCCTAAATGCAGCCCTGTCTACTTTTCCTGTTATTCCCATATACTTCAGTTTATGTATTATGATTCCATGGTCACACTTGTTGAACACTTTGGCAAAGTCTGTGTATATAACATCATAGTTTTCATAACTTTCCAGTGCATCAATAATGTTGTTGTAGTGTTCCATTAGTTGTGATAGGCATGATCTGCCTGACCAAAACCCATGCTGGTTATCATTTAATATTTTCCGAGTTTCCAAAAAGCCATAGACTTTCTGTCTAACTATTCTTTCAAATATTTTAGTGAGATGAGATGTAAGTGACACTGGTCTATAGTTTTTGGCGTCAGATTGATCTCCTCCTTTATATACTGGGACTATGTTCGCACTGTCCAGGATGCCCAGTATTTCTCCTGTGTCTAGTGATCATATCCAATATAGGGGCTCAGCGATTGCACTCTTGCAGTTTTTAATCAGTGCGGCATTCCATTTGTCCAGTCCTGCTGCTGAGTGTGCTTTTAGTTTCTCTATAGCTTGTGTAATATCATCTGTCATAAAGTCAAAGTTCATTACAGGTACTCCCCGACTTACGACAGGGTTACGTTCCGACAAACCTGTCGTAAGTCGAAAATAACCACAACGGTAGTGATGTGCGTTAATATACCGTATACGTAGTTCAATCAAAGTAAAATAACAACACACACAAATTATACAAATAATAGTAAATAATAGTAGTAAATAAACTGATCGGAATTCAAATTTTTCGCCATCTATTATTTTATTTTATTTATTTAATACGACAGTCGTCGTCATTGTAAGTCCGGATGGACGTAAGTCGGGGAGTATCTGTATACTTTCCCCTTGTAGTTCTTCTTCAAAGAACGTGTTTCTATCGCGTATCAGTTTGTCAGTTTTTGGGATACTGAAAAATGATTCGTACTGAGTTCTTAATATTTCAGATATTTCTGTTATATCATATAAAGCACTGTCTTCATTTTTCAAAGGTCCAATAGTCACATGGTTTTTCAACTTCCTTTTTGCAAAATTATAGAAGTACTTTGAGTTAACTTTTATCTCCTCTATAGTGTCACCTTTTTCTGTATGTTTCTCAATTACTTCCTGTATGATGCAATTGATACTCTGCAGTTTATCATTTAATATTTTTTTGATGTTATTTTTACAGTTACTTAATTTTGCAGTCACTCTTTCATTTTTGGAACAATGACCTCTTTTGCTCTTTCTCCTTTGTTGTATTTTTGGGACATGTCTTTCCACAATTTCCAGCATCTTTTCCTGTACGTAAGGTCATTAGCATCTCTTCCATTGTCTTGGCCTTGAAGATGGATTTCCAATCCATTACTTCCATGCTGGATGCAACATCTTCCAGGTTTATAGCTTTGGAGTGAAAATTAAAAATTATGAATTTGCTTCTTTCTGTTGTTTGTGTTCCTACCTTTCCTGTTAACTTTTATATTGGTTATTATTTCAATGTTGTTGTGATCCAATATTATAGTTGGGGATATTTCTACATTATCAATTAGGTTGCTGTTGTTTGTGAACACCAAATCTAGGCAGTTGTTTTTTCTTGTTTTCTTTTATTTATTGTGTTAACATAAATTCATCAGCCAGAGCTAGTAGCATTTTTACCGGCTCCTGGTCTTCCTATGTGCCCCCTTGTCCTGGTGTACACACACATTTTTTCCCATCATTTTATATTTCATGAATGGAAAATTAAAATCACCACAGAAAAAAATATTTGGGGTTGGAGAGTGTAGATCTTTTACCCAGTTTCTTACCTCTGTAATAGAATCTTAAAGTTTTGAGGTTGGCGTGTTTGGGGGCCTGTACATTACAATTAGCACCATATTTAATATTTTTAACTTTTGCTGCTACATATTCTACATAGCTGTTTGAGGTACTTATAGTCATATCTGCCATATGCCTTTTGCGCGTGTAAATAGCACATCCTCCTTTATGAAAAAAAAAAATGTGTGTGTGTGTGTGTGTGTGCATGTGCTTGCTTTATTCCTGTGACTGTATGGCTGTGTGCACAGAGAAAAGCCAGTGGGTGTCCTATTCAACAGACCGCTTGAAGGATTGGGGGACCAGCAGATATCTATCTCCAGTGAATTTTATTTATTGTTAAAAGTTATATATATATATATTAGGGTGGTCCACAGAATGGGGTAAAAAATTGAAGTTCAATTTTCTTTCCTCCCAGGCTATAATCTGGTTCCTTTTAGCTAAAAAATATTTCATGTAAAATTTAAGGCAAATCGAATAACTTTTAGGGGTGGCTCAAAGCTGTTTTTTGTATACCATTATGCCCTTTATTAATATAGTGAATAATTAAAAGAAACATTATTTACAGATACATTAACTAATGATTATTTTTCTTTCAGATAGATTTATTAAATTTACAGGTTTTGCAATGTCAAATAAACGTACATTTTACTTAATGAAAAAGTCAGAGGAAACAATAACTGGAGCCAAGCTGCCTTCCCGTGGCCAGGTCCTCCGCATGTTCCTCCACCATCATCAAGTCTTGAAGAAGGAGATCAAACCTAGTTCAGAAGCTGTTTTTGAAGAATTGCGTCTCTTCTGGGAGAGAGCCCGAATCCCTACTCAAAGGAAAGACCACATTCTTCACAAAATTCAGGCTCTACACGGAGTGGAAAGCGATTAAGAAGAATGCTGGGAGGAAAAGCAACTCTCAGTTAGAAAAAGAGAAAACCTTTCAGGAAGAAATGGAGAACCTATTTGATGTTGCCCATGCTGATGCCTTTACCTTAATCAAAAATGAAGAAGACCGGCAGTTCTTGATCCAACAAAGGAAAGCGGGACGAGTGGGATCAATGGTCTCTGCAGATATGGTGACTGACAAGGCAGAAAAGAGAGCTGCTGAGAAGCAAATGAAGTTGGTAAATAGGAAGCGGAAAGCTGAAGAAGAAAAATATGCTGCTTCACAGGAAGTTATGCTAGATCAGGGAAGTTCTTCTTCTGAGTCTTTATGTGAGTCAGAAAGAGAAGATGAAGATTACCTTATTAATCCCCCATCTACCAGCGGACCAACTCCACCAAAGAAAAAGGCAGCAAAGAATATCATATTTCCTGAATTGGCTGCTGCTCTGGACAGGACTGGCATCAGTGACAGGAGGGCCACCTTTGTATTAGCTGAAACTGCATCTAGCCTTGGTCAAGATCTTTCAGAGGTGAACATCTCTCATTCTTCAATCAAAAGGCACCGAGAGAGGCATCGAAGGCAAATAACCCATGCCATTAAAGCTAGCTTTAGTCCAAGTATTTCGATTGTCCACTGGGATGGGAAGTTGATCCCTAATCTACTTGCCAAGAATGAAAAGGTAGACAGACTCCCAGTCCTTGTCTCTTCAGTTGAATCAGGTGATTCAAAACTGCTTGGTGTTCCCAAACTACCAAGTGGAACAGGGAAGCTCAATCAGCTGCAGTGTATAATCTTCTTTCTGAATGGAACATATTTAAGTCAATAATCGGAATGTTATCAGATACTACAGCATCAAATACAGGAACAAACAGGGGAGCATGCGTTCTGGAACAGAAACTTGGTCGACCACACTTCTATTTTGCCTGTAGGCATCATTGCATGGAAGTCATGTATGGAGGAGTGTTTGAAGCAGTCCATGGTTCATCTTCTGCCCCTGAGCCACTTTTGTTCAAAAGGTTCCAATCTATGTGGGACTACATTGATTTAAAAACCTTCTCTACATCACAGGATGATGATGAGATGAAGGAGCAAGTTGATCCTTTCAGAAATGAAATAATTGCCTTTGCCAAAGAACATCTGGCCACTGGAAATTTTCGAGATGACTATAAAGAGTTTTTGGAACTTTCTTTGATCTTTCTTGGTGAAAAAATTGAAAGTTACACATTCAAACGTCCTGCTGGCATGCACTATGCAAGGTGGATGGCTAAAGTTATCTATGCCATCAAAATGTGGCTTTTTCAAAATCAAATCACCCTGACTCCTCAAGAGAAGAAGGACCTGAAAACCCTTACCCTTTTTGGAGTCCTAATGTACTTAAAAAGCTGGATCACTGCTCCTATTCCATCACAAGCTCCGAAGAATGATCTGGTCTTATCCAAAAGTTAAAGGACTATCATGACCAGAAAGTGGCCAAAGCAGCTCTCAAGAAATTTGAAAACCACCTATGGTACTTATCAGAAGAGCTGGTGGCCCTTGCTCTCTTCGATCAAACTGTTGCACCAGACACCAAGGGAATCATGGTTCAGTGTATGAGGGAAAAGGAGGGGTCATTAGACTTCTCAAAGAGAAGAAGACTCAAGGAATGCGAAGGAACACTGAAATTAGAAACTCTTGCCACAAAGAACTCATTAAAGCTTCTTAAGGCCCTACCGATCAATATTAGTTTTCTTGATGATGACCCCAGCACCTGGGAGGAGAATGAAAACTTCCAAGAAGCTAAAAGAATCATAGGAAACATCAAAGTAGTTAATGATCATGCTGAAAGGGCAGTAGCTCTCATTCAGACCTTCAGCGGAACTCTGACGAAGGAGAAGATCAACTCCAGTTTCTCTTAAGTGTGGTGGATGAGCACCGAAAGAGGTTTCCTGATTCTAACAAGTCCACAATCTTAGCTGGGCAACAATGAGTGGCCTGGTCAGCCATGATACCCCCGCCAACAAACGGATAATACCCATATATATGGGGGGGGACCCAGAAGCCATGAATATGGACTTCTGGGGGTAGTTGAGCCACCTCTAAATATTAACCGATTGAACCCAAATTTTGCTCAAAGAAGTTTTTTGGGAAAAGGAACTTAATGAAACACTGGGAGGAAGAATTTAAAATACTTCCATTTTGTGGACCACCCTAAATTATATATATATATATATATATATATATATATATATATGTATAGAAACGACATAAGTATAGAGGAGTGTTCTGCACATGAGGAAGAGAAATAACGAACAAATGAAAAATGAGGTGACCGCCCGGGAATCGAACCCAGGATCTTCCGACTGCTGGTCAGATATGCTACCACTACACCACAGGCCTCGATCAGTCAGAAGTCGTAATTCTCCTACATAGGGCAGAAACCAATGCCCTGAGAGGGCACCCTCGCAAATCATGAATATGTACATTTAACTGCAATGACCACGCAGTATATTAATGTATAGAAATGACGTAAGTATAGAGGAGTGTTCTGCACACGAGGAAGAGAAATAACGAACAAATGAAAAATGAGGTGACCACCCGGGAATCGAACCCAGGATCTTCCGATTGCCAGTCAGATATGCTACCACTACACCACGGGCCTCGATCAGTCAGAAGTCGTAATTCTCCTACATAGGGCAGAAACCAATGCCTTGAGAGGGCACCCTCGCAAATCATGAATATGTACATTTAACTGCAATGACCACGCAGTATATTAATGTATAGAAACGACGTAAGTATAGAGGAGTGTTCTGCACACGAGGAAGAGAAATAACGAACAAATGAAAAATGAGGTGACTGCCCGGGAATCGAACCCAGGATCTTCCGATTGCCAGTAAGATATGCTACCACTACACCACGGGCCTCGATCAGTCAGAAGTCGTAATTCTCCTACATTGGGCAGAAACCAATGCCTTGAGAGGGCACCCTCGCAAATCGTGAATATGTACATTTAACTGCAATGACCACGCAGTATATTAATGTATAGAAACGACGTAAGTATAGAGGAGTGTTCTGCACACGAGGAAGAGAAATAACGAACAAATGAAAAATGAGGTGACTGCCCGGGAATCGAACCCAGGATGTAGTGGTGTAGTGGTAGCATATCTGACCGGCAATCGGAAGATCCTGGGTTCAATTCCCGGGCGGTCACCTCATTTTTCATTTGTTTGTTATTTCTCTTCCTTGTGTGCAGAACACTCCTCTATACTTATGTCGTTTCTATACATTAATATACTGCGTGGTCATTGCAGTTAAATGTGTGTGTGTATATATATATATATATATAGTAGCCTACAGATCACCAATTTGTGGTGGCCTATGAAGCAAAGCTGGGCACTTGCGTTTTTTTTTGCGGTACTGCGGTACTACCGCACTACCAAACCAGTACCGCATAATGCAGTACCGCAAAGGATCGCTGAAAGTACAGGCTGTACTTTCAGCGATCCTTTGCGGTACTGCGTTATGCGGTACCGGTTTGGTAGTGCGGTAGTACCGCAGTACCGCAAAAAAAACCGCAAGTGCCCAGCTTTGCTATGAAGTAGGCTTACTATAATTCTATAATTAATTAATGAAGTAATTTAAATGAATAATTAAGGGTCACCAGTTTGGGGCACAGCCCAAACAAGCAATATTTAATAAGGAGAGAGAAAAAATATGATTAAGTTTGTCTGAAATGTTATGTGAAACCAGTGAAATCAGAAGGTAATGAGCATCACACACACACACACACACACACACACACACACACACACACACACACAAATTGTTCTATATCATTTTAACAGATACATATTTTTTAATAAATTAGGTATTGATAAATTCCTTCAACACACACCTACAACCTTATATATAGCAAGTGTGGAAAACATTACCCAATTCACAGAGATTCATGTAAATATCACTTAACTTGACAGTGGAGGTTGCATTTGTGTAATGAGCATCAAAATAACTTCCACAAATAAAAAAATGAATAAATCCATGTATATATAAAATAATGGTGATGTTTGTCAGTTCAGATTCTTGGGTGTTTATGATAAAACACTTAAAACCTCAACTGCTTTCTTCAGTGAGCTATATTCAAAAATGTAAAAAGTTGTTTCCAAATGAAATGAGTCTCATGCTGGAATGACCCATATTTGAAATAAATTACCATTTCCTATTCATGATTTATATATAAATAATAATAATAATAACTATGTTTTAGCTTCAATTAAGAGACCAGTAAAGCTGAAAGCTTAAGGGCCAAATTAAATAGAATGAAAAATGAATAGTTCCTGAATAGTAAACATTATTATTATGATGATGATTATGCAACAACTTGAGAGAGAGAAAGACTTATTTACTGGGGTGTTATCTTTGACATTATCACATTGAGACCATTGATGCCATACAAAAATACTCATGAATTAAAGAGTAGGGTGGAGTAAAAAAAAAGTTTTTTTGAATTTCAAAATGCTTGGGGTCAGGAAAGTTGCATATTTATGTGAAATGTACTGTGTGAAATTTTTGTAATCATACGGCTATAATTAAATTGTACACTGGTAAAATTACTAAAATTTCACCATTTTTATTTTCAGTTTTTTAAATTAAATTTCAAAATGCTTGGGTGAAGCAAAGACACATGCTACAATAATAAGGACTACATTAAAATCATTTGAGGATATGGTTATATTTCAAATGTGCACACTGAGCACAAAGTTTCAGAAAATTAGCTAAAGAAATGAATTTTTAAAGATACATATAACAAATTAAAGTGAAAATATAAAGTACTCACTGTAATTTTAAACAGTTAAAAACTTTTTTTATCTTATTTTAGGGTTTTGTATTGATTTTTGGTGCTGAAGCAGGGCATTAGATCTTGGGATTCAATTCAAGGTCTGATCCACCCATCTCATTCAGTGATGCCAGCAACAGCATTAGACGTTTTCATCACGAGGCGGACTATTCATTCAACTGCCTGGCTAAGAAATGGATAAATAAGTCTTTCCATATCAAATTGAAGAGGATTCTCTATATACCGTGTGATATCTTCTTGTGAAATATTCCTCATAATAGGTGGCTCAACTCTTTCGTTCTTCCAGTCTATCACTTCAAAGTACTCTGTGGCAGTGAAGTTGAGTAGTGGTAGTTTGATGCATCTCACTCCAGTGGCTAACAGCTCCTTCATGCCCATGTCCCTGACCAAGAGGATTTTCCGGGATGCCACTGTCCTGAAATCTAAAAAATAATGTTTATTAACAACCCTATTAAGGGGGAATCCTCCCATTATGAATTTTTTTTTTTTTTATGTGCTATATCCCTTCAAAGAAGCTTAATTAATCATTTAAAAGCAAAAAATTCCATTAAAACAGCATTCTTATATCATTTATATTATATCTTATTATTGAAACAGATATACAAGAAGAAGAATATGATACCACCTGATATGACTTCTTTCATCTCCAATCATAGCTAGGAGCAGATTCTCAGGGTGAGCGAAGTAGCTGTTATGTTGAATGACAGGGTTGATTATGTTCTTTAGTTTTAGGGGAAGATACCAAGAATAGGCAACCATCCTCCACAAATGTTTTCCTCCATTGTAGCAAGCTAGTTTCAGTTTTATGTAAAACCAAGTTGGTGCATATACTCTCATGACAAATTCTGTCAACATCTTCAAATTTGGTGTGGGATTTTTACTTGCTACATACAGTTGTAGAATTCTATTTGCTGCTGTGACCCATCTTGAATGCACTAAAATACCTGGACTCCACCTTGCCAATTGTAAGGAGCACTCACCAGTCCTTACAGCTTGGCACATGTCAAACAGGTATTGCTGATCAGTACTTAGGACTTCTCAGTCAATATTTGGTGAATTGACAACAATAGGTTCATACTCTACCAAAGGCAAAACTTCACATGTTAACAGGGCTTTACCAATCAGGCCTGAAAGCAATTTTGGTCCTGATGTTGTACCATCCACATAATGTAACAACAGTACCATCACAGCCAATAACAGCAAGATGATCTGTATCAATCTTGTTCAGTTTGAGAAATTTCATATCATTTCAAATAGCTTTTGCTGTCCCGCCATTAGGAGAAATATGGCCGATATATTTTGAACCAGGTTCCTGAATTAGACATATGTGCTCCTCTGTGACAATTTTTGTGTATTGCCTGTTATTGCTGCAGTTTATGGATCGTGTCTTATCTACCCTTCCATCGAAATACAGACTTATAAATTGTTCATCATCATCCTTACTGTGCAGTTGTAGTTCTCTTCAGTGTCTCTTCCTCTCTTGCCTCACTTTACTTCAATCGATAATATTAGACAAATCATCAGAGTGGATGATTCCTATGTCCTGTAAAACAGCTGATGCAATTGCTGCAACTCCACAATCTGATACGCCATGTCTATTGCACTAGGGTGTGTCAATTTTGTCAACTTTTTTCAAATCAATTTTGGTAGTGAAAATATAGTGTCTTTTCATGTCAAAACTTGAAATTGGCCAACCAAAATTAAATAAATAACCGTTACCCACATCAATTTTACCTTAAAATTTCAGAAATTGACTCTTTTACTAAATAATAAGACATAAATTGATTAACTATTCATCTGTCACAGAATTATCCCACTGGTCGCATATGGAGTGTTTTCAAGGTCATATAGTTGTTGTACAATGTACAAGTCACAACATGAATAGAACTGTCCCTCACTCTCAGTCCTCAGTTGCCTCTTAGATGTCATAGACGGTGGTTTGCTGTTATTGCTCTTGTACCTACTTCATAGTTATTCTACTAGACGAATACTACAGTTTAACTAAGTATGGATTATTGATTATTACAATTATTTATTATCATCATATTCTTCTGTCTAATTATGTTGTAATCCCATGAAATATTTTTTTATTGAATTTTAGAACATCGAATGACTAAACTTTAAAACATCGTAATTAATATAAAATCCTTAAATGCTTTTTTTTCTTTCTTTTCAGATACTCCTAAGATGCCAAAATTGAAGACAAGAGGTCAGTCATCATGCCACTTGAGCCTGTTAGTTGGTACAGGCAAGGAGCTTCCTGTATCAGAACTACCAACAGTGCAAAACATGCTGAGACTAGGGTTACTCCTTCGTGAACAAAATACAAAGGATAGAAGGAACTACACAGAGAAAGAGCTCATAAGGGACATGATTCCTCCCTCTTTTGCATCAGTGGAAAAAAGCTAATGTGTTATTCAAACCACCTGTACTCAATCAGTATAGAACTATTGAGCTAAAATTAACAAAGCTGTGGCACAAAGCAGTTGAGACATCACTTGGTAAAGGAAAACTAGCAGGGAAAAATAAATTTCTGCACACACTTGATACTCTTCTTGACATTTTTAACTGCCAGTGTCTCATAGAGTCGTGTTCTGAAGCCAATTGTTCTCCCTCATGCAGAAGAGAACCTCACCCTCACATTGTTGTTGTCCTTGTGAGAAGATCCCTGTTTTGGAGCTGGCTTTCATAAAGGCCCAGAGAACAAAGGCAGGAGGCCAAGGAAGTATGTAGATTGGTTCGGCAGATTATTCAGAAACCAAAAAACATTGTTATTGCTAAGAAAAAAGAGAAAATCCGAGAGAGGGAAGAAAGGAAGAAAAAGAAGAGTGAAGAAGCCACCCAAAGAGATGAAGAGCTCTATCAAGAGGTTTCTCACTTCTTTGAAAGCTCTTCAGATGAACAGAAAGAAGCAACATCAGATGATAGCTCCAAAATACCATCTGAACCTTCGCTGAAGAGAATGAAATACAACACTAAAGACATCTCAAACATTGCCCTTGCCAGTATTCGCCACCATACAGGGCTACGAGAGTGCAGAGATTGCCACTGCCACTTGGATAGATGCAGGCCTCATCAGCCGAGAGGATACATCCTTAGTGATAGATCATAATAAGATAAGAAGAGGACAAGAAAAAATAATGAAGGAAATATCTGATCAGCATGAAAAAGATTTGGAGGAGGAAGGTCTCTCTTGCCTTTTGTTTGATGGAAGAAGAGATGACACAAAAGTTCTCCTAGAGGTAGAGGGAATGGACAGAAAGTTTCCCAGTCTCATCAAAGAAGAACACTACTCTGTGTGTTCCGAACTTAGTGGCCACTATTTGTTTCACTTTGTTCCTGAAGCAGAAGTAGAAGGCAAGAAACATGCAGAGGCAATTGCTGATCAAATAATATGTTGGCTTCAAGAAAGAAGACTTGACAGTTCACTGCAGACCGTTGGTGGAGACTCAACTGCGGTGAACACTGGATGGCAGGGCGGTGTTATGACGCATTTAGAGAAAAAACTTGGAAGAAGGCTTGTTTGGATTGTATGAGATTTGCACACAGGAACACAGGGGAACTACCTCTTCGTCATCTCATCCAGGAACTTGATGGTCCTACAAAGAGCAACAAGTGGTCAAGCCCCCTTGGCAACATGCTCGATGAAGCAATGGAATTAGAAATAAATACAAAATTTCCAAAGGTCAACGTAGGCCCTCCCCTTCCAGTGTTGTCTGAAGAAGTTATCAAAGACCTCAGCAAGGATCAATCTTACGCTTATTGTATTGTTCAAGCAATCAGATCAGGAGAGTTGCCTCAAAATCTGGCTCTCTTGGAGATTGGACCTGTAAGTCACAGTCATTGGTTAACTACAGCAATTCGTTTCTGCAGGATTTGGGTTTCCAAACATGCATTGAAGGGCAAAATGCTACAGAATTTGATGTTGATTGTTGAATTTATTATTGGGTTTTATCTTCCTCACTGGTTCAATGTAAAACTTAATCCAATGTGGATGGAGGGATCCAACCACATCTTGTTTCAATTACAGCTATTGATAACCCAAAGGAAAGTAGTGGTGGACATCGTGTTACCTGTGGTGAGAAGGTCCGCTTGGTATGCTAGGCCAGAGGCAGTTTTGCAAGCAATACTCTGCAGCCAATGTACCAAAGAGCGAACTGAGGCTATGGAAATCATTCTAAAGCTTAGAGGAACATCACTAGATGATGACCAGCTGGGAGACTGCTCTGTTCAGACAAGGAAGGTACCTCCGATAAACGTCAATGCCACGAAATTGTCAGAATTAGTTAACTTGAGTTTGGAAGTTTTGGAGCCACCACTGACATGTATAACAAAAAGATTTAACACAACTTAAAGAGGCCCCAATGCAAGTGCCAAAGTGGCCTTCTCACACTCAGAGTGTGGAGAGATGTGTGAAAATGGTCACAGAAGCAGCTAGTCAAGTTTACAGTCACGAGAGGCGAGAAGGCTACATCAAAGCACAAGTAGCAAGCCGAATGCTGATGTCAAGGAACTGCAGCAAAAAGGACATGACTGCATTGGTTACTTTCAAATAAAGACTGAATGATATCTTATTGCCACTTTAAATGTTGATAGGATGTTTGCGCACATTTGTTATTTTGTTACAAATTTACGGAAAAATGGAATTTTTTAATTAAAATTGATGTAGGTAGGAGTTATTTTTTATTGTTTTTGAAGCAAGGATATTATTTTGTATGCCAAATGATTACATTAAATTGCTACCAAATCACATGATTTTCAATTTAGTCATTTCACCCCCAAAATTGACACACCGCACTCTCTTGCTAACATTGTGAGACTTTCTCACATCTGTGATATATTGGCACCGTGATTAGATATGACTCTGTTTTATTGGTATTGTACATTCTGAATCTGACGAGGTAACATTATCATCCATCTCATCACTCATAAAGCTATCAATAGTTGAACAACATTTCTCTTCTGAAACATATTCAAGTCATTTTATTTCACATTCAGTTCTTGCCTTTTGAGCTACCTTTATTTTCTCTTTTATAACTTCTTGCTTTGTTGCATCTTTGTCAATACCGAAAATTATCATTTTCCTTTCTGTACGTTGATCCATTAAAAATTCCCTTTCCATTAATGGCACTTTGCCGTGCATTTCACAGGCACACTCATTAAAGCATTTCCACTTACAATTTGCAATGTCAAACAACTTAGAACAACTTTCATTTACAAAGGTCTGGATGCATTTCACATATGAAGCACTGCTCTGTTGCTGCTTTGGTTGTTTCAATAATTTTTTATATTTAGCGTCATATGCTTTGACAAGTTGGACAACTCATTCATGTGAGATATGTGGGATTGATGCTTTAACCCAAACATTTTCAACTGCACTGGCAACTACATTAGCCACTATATTGAAATGTGGATGTTTGTTACCTTGAATCTTCATTTGATTGTTCACAAACATGCCAAATTTTAACATATCATAATAAGTTGGTAACATGGTTTCACTTAGCTGAGCAGGTGTTCCAAGGACAGGACAACGAGACGTTTTACAAGTTGCAGTTGCCATTTTAATCTTATTAATCGTTTCCACTCTCTGAAAGTATTAAAAAAAGCTTTCACTGCCACTATGATTTGATGATTAGTCATGGCAGAGTGAATTAATGAACTAAAACAAATACAGGTTAATCACACGAATGTATAAATACACAATGTAGTAGCAAACACAATTGACGTGCACTCCCAATGAACACCAGACAACAACTGCCAAAGTTTGCTATTCTGACACATTATAACATGAACCTACTGTGGGAACAAACACTGTGTCACTTCCAGAGCTGGGCAGTAACGTGTTACAAGTAATGGCCATTATGTAACACAGTACTTTTTTAGTAATGGTAGTAGTAATGGCATTACATTTCAAATCAAGTAACTCTTTCAGTAATGATGTTACTTTTTTAGGGAAATACATTCGTTAGTCGTTACTTTTTTTATTGTAGCTCACAATTAGTTTCTTTCGATCCTCACTCATTATTTATTAACCATTAAAAATTTGTCCCATCTCTATGAGTGACGTGTGCATTTTAGCCATTGTCATGCTGGCAGCCTACCCCCAATCCACCCTCTCTCCCTACACTGACAGCACTGTCAAAGTAAAAAGGCGAAGAACCCTGGAGCAGGGAGGGACCTAAGTTCAACAGAGGTTTCGTCATTCCTTTCATCTGGGCTTTCACGGCACGTTAGCTCTGCATCCTTCCCATCCACTAACTTTAAAAATATGTTTATTAAACTTAACACTCCTATACCATCTAGTGCCGCTGTTAAGCAGGTTTTTTCAGTAAGGAAGGATATACTGCATCGGAAACAAGGCTCGCTCTTAGATGCAACTTTTGAGAAGCTTGTTTTCTTAAAGGCCAATAAAGATCTTTTGAATAATAGTTCTTAAGTTTGTATATTTAGCTAATAAATGTCTATTATCATTGCTATGCACAATAACTCATTTGATTCATTTCTTTAGTCTTTCGTATTATTGTTTTGCAAAACTAAGCTTTCCTGGTATAGTCTAGCATTAGTAAATTAGTATCAATAGTATGCTACATCCTCTGTTATGTTGCAATTCCTAGTAATAAATCTTGCAGTAATTTTGTTTCACTTTTTTTGAAAATATTATGCCTTATAAGTCATAACAACGCAATGAAAGCATGCACAGACTTCATAGCCTATGCATTAACCAATGAATACAAACCAACACATACTCTCACAAGCAAATGTTTATATAATATAATATTTTATGTATATATAAATTATAATATACCTATGCATATATACACAGGGTGTCCCATAAGTCCAGCATCATAGGAGAAATTCATATTTTTCTATTTCTGCAAACCATAATTCATATTTTTCTCTTTCTACAGGCCATAATGTCTGTGAGCAAGGAAGAATGAATCCAGATAATTCTATTCATAGGAAATCAGAGTCAGAGAGAGGCCACTGCTGAATTTAACAGACTGCAACCATACCGCAAGCCAATAACACAGTTGTGTTAGCAGATTTGTTGCAAAGTTTAAGAAAACAGGATCCATAGAAGATAAACCATGCAGTGGACCTTTAAGGAGGTCCACTGATGATGATACAGCGAATGCTATCCTGGCTCATTTTAACAGAAGTCCCAATAAGTCTCTTTGCCGATTGTCCGCCGAGACAGGAGTGTCAAAAAGTAGCATCGATCGCATTCTTCAGGCTCACAAATGGCATCCATATAAACTTCAGATCCTACAGAAATTAAGCGATGATGATCCCAACTGGCGGATGGAATTTTGTGAATGGGCTATGGAACAATATGCTCAGGATGCCAATTTCCCATCCACCATTCTGTTCAGTGACGAGGCTGTTTTTTATGGAAATGGTGAGGTAAATCGACAGAACACCCGCTACTGGTCTCAAAACAACCCTCACTGGTATAGCTCTTCAAAGGAACAAGGTGCATCTCGGGTGATGGTATGGTGTGGCATTTGGAAGGATCGCATCATAGGCCCCCTCTTTTTCGATGAACATTTTTTTTTTTTTTTTTTCCTTTTCAGTTTTACCGCCGATTCGCACCTAAAAAGATGGTACATATCTCGGCGAGGCAGTGGGTGGGTGATGTTACTGTGCTGGGGGTGGTAGACTAGGGGAATGAGTAAGGGTCAGTCGATGGATAGTGGGTAGGAGGGGTACGGTTTCAGATGCGATGGAGCAGATGGGAGTGAGTAAGGAAGAGGAGAACGGCTTCGCTGAAAAGTGGGGGCCGTCGGCAGTATGGATCGTAGGCAGTTGGGTATGGGGATTTCGGCCGAGAGAGGGAAACACCTGCGACGGAGAGCGGCCAACTTTGAGCATTCCACCAGAAGGTGTAAGACAGTGATAGGGGTATGGCAGGTAGAGCAAAGCGGGGCTGGCGATTTCGCCATAAGGTGTCCGTGGGTGATGCGGGTGTGACCTATGCGGAGACGGGCTAGGATTACTTCTTTATGGCGGGACCGGTGGAATGAAGAAGCCCAGTATCTATTTGCGGTTTGATCGTGTGGTTTATTTTGTGTGGCCTGGTCCCATTCCCGCTGCCATATGGAGCGGAAATGGGAGCGGAAAGCCGGGAAGAAGTCGGAGAAGGGGAGGGGTCGGGAGGAGGCCGGCAGCAAGCAGGCCGTCTTCTGTGCGGTCCGCCGCCTCGTTGCCGACATGAGCCGGGACCCAACAGAATGCGATTGTCTTGTGTTGGAAGATCGTTAAAAAGTGGAAGGTCTGCTGGATGGTACAGACGAGCGGTGAGGGGAGTTAAATCTTTCAGGGAGAGAAGTGCACTTTGGGAATCCGAATAAATACAAAAGAGCTGGCAGAGTGGGTGCGCACAATATCGAGGGCCTCCGTATGGCGAAAAGTTCCGCCGAAAAAACGGAGGCCTCGCGGGGCAGGCCGACGCTCCGGGAGAGCGGCTGGGACAGAATCACCGCTGAGGAGGCCACACCAGCTTCCGAGCGGGAACCATCCGTGTAAATGGCGATTGCGTCCGGGTGTTGGGTTGCGTGTTCGCGGAAAAGTGACCTGTATATCATGGCGCTCGTGGTAGTCTTCGGTAGGGAACACAGATCTTTGCAAACTTGATAGGGGTTAGGATCCAGGGGGGGTAGATGCTGAATGAAATGGGATAACTGAGGGGGCGGGCATGTTGAAAAGATCAAGGAAAGAGCGGACCGCTTCAGTGAAGTGCCAGCTCCGTCCCTGAGGTGGTAGTTCTAAAACCGCCGTGCCCAGAAGCGAAGAAGGTAGCCTCTGTGCACGGAGGTATGTCCGCATGAGGATAGACCCCGTCGGAGGGCGAGAGGGAATGATCACATTCCACATGGAGGCTGGAGGCTGGGGAGGAGCGGAAAGCACCGGTGGCGAGGCGGAGGCCTCTATTAAGTACCGGGTCCAGGATACGGAGGCGGGCGTTGGAGGCTGAACCATAAACTGCGCTACCATAGTCCAGCTTCGACTGTACTATGGAAGTATAAAGGCGAAGAAGAGAGCGTCGATCTGCACCCCATGTGGTGTGAGAGAGGTGATCCAGGAGAGCGAGGGGGCGTCGAAGGGATTGCTTTAGGTGCTTGAGATGGGGAACCCAATTGAGCCGTCGGTCTAGGGTCATGCCCAGAAAACGCGTGGAGGGTACCACCTCAAGAGGACTGCCGTATAGTGTAACAGAGGGTAGAGGAAGGGTTGTGGGTCTTCTTCTACTGAAGACCATACACTTGGACTTAGGGATGGAGAGGCGGAAACCCACCGACGTCGCCCACCTCTCCACCCGGTAGATGGCGAGCTGCATTTGCCGTTGAACGACAGACGGTTCTCGCCCTGCGAAGTAGATTGCAAGGTCATCCGCGTAGATGGAAGAGCGGATTGTGGGTGGAAGGCATTGTGAGACCGTGTTCATCACGACAGAGAAGCAGAGAACACTGAGGATGCTTCCCTGTGGGACCCCGTCCTCCTGCACAAAGGTGTCAGAGAGGACTGAGCCCACCCGGACTTTAAAGGTCCGAGAAGTAAGGAAGCCCCTGATGAAGGTAGGCATGGCTCCGACAAGGCCCAGATGTCGGAGCTGACCGAGGATCATTGCTCGACGGGTGGTGTCATAGGCCTTCTGGATGTCGAAGAAAACTGACAGTACGAACTGTCTATTGTCGAAGGCATCCTGTATGTCTCGGCTGAGAAGCAGGAGGGGATCAGTGGTGGAGCGGAATTGTCTGAAGCCGGACTGGGTAGACGGGAAGGAATTGGCACGTTCAAGGACGAACGATAATCGCGTAGCGACCATTTTTTCGAGGATCTTGCAGGCACAACATGTCAGGGCGATTGGTCTGTAGTTTGTGGGGTCCAGGGAATCTTTGCCGGGCTTGGGGATAGGGATGACGTGGGCCTCCTTCCACCTAAAGGGGAAGGCACCCTCTATCCATATGCGATTGTATAGGTCTAGCAGGAAAATTAGTAAGGTAGAGTGGAGGTGTTGGATCATGCCGTACGGAATACCGTCCGGGCCGGGACAAGGGGATCGTCGAGAGGCCAGTGCCGTCTGTAGTTCACGCATGGTAAACAATCGGTTGTAGGTGCTGTCTATGGACGGTGGGGAGGGGCTATCGTCAGGGGCGGGTACGGGATTGGCTGCAGAGGAAGAAACGGCGGCGAAGGTAGAAGCAAGGTAGTCTGCCACCGACTTGGGCTCACATAGGAGTCCGTCGTTTGTCCGGAGGACCGGGGGTCGGGAGGGGACATGTCGCCTCTCGACGCCCCGCACCTTCTTCCAGATGGTAGCCGAAGGTGTGTTGGCGGTAATGCCGGACACAAAGGCACGCCAAGAGGCTCGGCGCGCTGTCTTCATTGTGCGGCGGGCGATGGCCCTGACCCGCTGCATCTCCGTGCGATGGATGGGGAGTCGCGTCCGGTAAAAGCGCCGAGTTGCCTTCTTCTTGGCGCGCACGGCCTCCGCGCACTCCGGGGTCCACCAAGGAACCCGTCGGCGCGGGGGTAGGCGGACTGTGGTACGCTTGTGCTTGCGGCCGTTAGAACGACGGACTCGAAATGTGCGACGCACTCGTCGATGGATGGGAAGTGGGCAGTTGTAAGGGTGGTATATGTGTTGTCGCGGAAGCGGGCCCAATTCGCGTTGGTGGTAACCCACCTTACCGGTACCCGTACGGTCTGGTCGGGTCGATTGAGGGTGAGTAGAATGGGGAGATGGTCACTGCCATAGTCCTCTCGGAGGACTTGCCACGTGAAGTCTAGGAGGGCATCAGTTGATACGAGGGACAGGTCTATACAGGATGGAGTGCAGGTGGTGGCATGGTAGAATGTAGGAGAGCCATCGTTGAGGCACTCGAAGGAGAGCTCGGTCATGACGGATATCAGGGTTGGGGCCATATAGGTGTGTGTGTCGCCCCACAAGGGGTGTCGACTATTGAAATCGCCCAGTAGTAGGAAGGGCCTGGGGAGTGTTCCACGACTTCCACCAGGTCGTCGCGGGAGACTTGAGCGTGGGGGGGAAGGTAGATTGAACAATGGTGTACTGTCTATCCAGGGAGAGCCGGACGGCAGTCACCTGTAGCGGGGACCGGATGGAGAGATTGTAGAAGGGGACTGCGTGGTGGACGAGGATGGCAGCTCCCCTTCGAGTGCAGGTAGGAGGCGGGGTGGCGACGCAGAAATAACCAGTGGGGCAGGGCATGGACCTGGTCCCCAGGATTAGCTCCTGGAGACAGATACACACCGGACGGGAAGTGGCAATCAAGGAGTTAAGGCCTTCATAGTTTGCAAAGATTCCTCGACAGTTCCAGTGGACTATCGTGGTTTTCGGGGGATCCATTAGTTGATGAAGGGGGATGGGTAAAGGTGTAGGCGCTAGGAGGTTGGAGTGTGAAGGTAGATCTGGAGTTCGCGAAACTGAAGGCTGGGTCGGGAGCATGGCTGGCTATCTACCGTTCACCAGGGAAGGAATCGGTCGGCCTGTCGAACCCTGCGGAGGTTGCGGGGTCGAGTCGGCCGAGCGAGACCGGAGGCGTGGATCACGGCAGGCAGAGGAACATCGTGGGCTGAGCGGGTCAGAAGTGCCTTGCGGGCTTCTATGGTCGGGCCAGGGGGGGGCACATTAACCCCAAAAGGGCGCCACCCCGCCTGTCCGGGGTCTCACGGCGGACCCTAGGTGGTGACAGGGGGTACCAAAAAGACCGGGCGGGTGGGAGGGAGGGCGTACTCAGGGTAGCTGATAAGGGGGGGGTCGGGGATGTTGGGGGGGTAGGTACGATGGGGGTGGAAGGTGAACCAGAGTGGTCTCGTGGAGGGGTGGAGAAAATGGCACCAGAGGCAAGGGCAGATCCAGGAGACTCATGGGCGTGGGCGCAGCCGAGCTTCCCTCGGTCACACCGTGCAGCTGCGCCAGAGCCACATCCACTGGATCCACTGGGCTGGGTCTCGTCGTACAGGGCGGGTCGTGGATTTCGGCCACTATTGTCAGAGTCTGTGGGGTAGAACGGTGGGACTTCTACGATGGGGAGAGATGGACATAGTGGGCGTGGTGGGCGGTGTAAGGGTCCGAGCCGTCTTCTTGGTCTTAGGGGAAGAGGGAGAGAGACGTTGGGAGGCCGGAGGGTCTGGTGACACTCCGGCGTCTCCGCCTCGACGGCTTGCTCTGGGCGGCAGGTTCGGGCGTGTGCAGGGAGTACTGGGAAGGCAGGGTTTGAGGTGGCTGGGACCTGGAAACCCTGTCCCAGACTCCTGGGGGATTCGTGGCAGGTGAGGTGCGGGAAGAAGAGGAACGGTGGGGGGACAGGGGACCGTCGGGTCCTGCGAGGATTTGCTATGTGGGGAACAGGAAGCAGTGGCTGGGGGGGATTTCGGGGCAGGCCAGGGCGGCGTGCCGAGATGATAGAGCCGAGCAGCGGCATAGGACACCCCCGGCCTCACCTCCCGACTCCGCACCCTGTCACGTGCCTCACGGGGGCTAAGGAAGTCCGTCACCTGTAGGCCTCGGACCTCCTTCTCGAACCTGAAGAAAAGGCATCTCGGGATGAAGAGGGATGTGCGCCTTCACAGTTCGAGCATTTGGGTGTGTTGGGGCACCTGTCAGGGTGGGCGAGTCGTCCACAGTGAACACATAATGGATGCGGCTGTCGACAAGCGGAGCTGACGTGTCCGAATTTATTACATTTGAAGCAACGGGTCGGGTCTGGGACGTATGGGCGGATAGAAAACTCGCATGAGGCGCGGTCTCCCATACCCCATACAATACAGCCAGGGGGGATTAGTGAGTTAAAAGTAAGGAGCAGACGTGGGGTGGGGGAGGGGGTGCCTCCCTGTCGGGATGTGAAACGATAGATCTTAGTAACTCCTTGGGGTGCGAGATCCTCCAGGAGCTCGTTCACTGCGACCGACAGTAGGCGGGTGGCGTAAATAGTGCCCTGACTCTGGTTCAGGTGAGGGTGTGGGGAAACGGACACCGAGCATCCAAGGACCTCAGTGATGGAGAGTAGGGCTTTCGTCTCTGCGGCTGAGCGTGATTTTACGAGGAGGGAGCCATCCCTCTGCGGGCGTACGTCATAGCGGCTGGAGTTGCTGTGGGTTCGGATCGCCTGGAACGTCCGTTCAGAGTTGTTCGGGAGGGACCCAGATGTGGGCCGAATCACCAGGAATTTGTGGATACTTGGAAGGGAGAGGGAGGCTGTAGAGTCGAAATGTACTGGAATATTCAACGGTCGGTAGGACGGCCGTGAATGCCGGCTCCCCCGTCCGCCGCGAGGCTCTCTCCGCGGAGAGGTGGGCTGACGGCGGGTGAGGGGGGCATATGGGGAGAGCAAGAAGCCGGGTTGTGGGGGCAAGTCCTCGGTGGAACTTGACTTGCCCGAAGGTGGCTGAAGTGGGCTGGGGCGAGGCCCCTGCTCTAGAGAGTGTAGGTCCAAGGGCGTAGTCGAGGGACGGACTGGGGTCGGCAACGGAAAAGGAGAGTGCAAGCGTTCCGCTTCCACAGGGGGTCAACCCCATTAGGTTGCGGTCTTCCAGTGGTAAAGGACTCGAGGGCCTGGTTGCCCACCACCCGAGTGTTGAGAGAAGGAGTAGTCCGGGAATGAGAAGCAGTAGTCGTAAGCCGGGGGAGAAGTGTCCATAGCTAAACAAAAAAGAACTTCATCCCCCGCGCGCATCCAGCCACCACCGACTCCAACAAGGGAAAGGCGAAGTGTGGGCACACTTGGTCCCACCGCCGATGGATGTCACGCAGGGGATACACCCGCACCCAGTCCCTGTGCCTGTGCCTGAAAGGCGCCACTCTCATCCAACGCGCGGTGAAAAGTGGCAGGGACAGGGTTTGGGTTTGGTTGAAAGCGACAAGGGTGCAGGGCAACCACCTCCCACACCCAAGGGCCAAGGAAAGGGTCAAAATCAAGGTCCAATGAACAACGCCAAAAAAAAACAGGGAGAAGCCAGAAAGAATGGGTTAAAGGAGAAAGAAAGAAAAAGAAGCAGATCAGCCGGGTCCCCAAACGGGCCCAATGGTCCACGAGGGCAGAGAAAGCCCTTACACCGAAGAAAGGTGTATTCCCACATTCGCCACAGAGGGACGCGCCCTATAGCTCAGGACAAAGCAAAGGGTTTCGATGAACATGTCACTGGAGGCACCTACCTACGTATGCTCAAGGAAGAAGCATTTCCCAGTGTCTTGAATGAAGAAGGAAATTTCCCAACATGGTTCCAGCAAGATGGCGCTCCTGCACATTACAGCACCCAAGGGAATGCCTGTACCAACAATTCCCTGGTCATTGGATAGGACGTCGAGGGCCTGTGGAATGGCCAGCTAGAAGCCCAGATCTCACGCCACTAGATTTTTATCTCTGGGGCCACTTGAAAGCGCTGGTATATGCAGAAAAAATTAGGAGTGTTGAACATTTGTGGCAGCGCATTATTGGGGCATGTAACACCATTACTCCTGACATCATTCACCGTGTGCTTGCTGACTGGGTATCACGTCTGAATTTGTGTATTGAAAACAATGGTGGACATATTGAGCACATTCTGTAAATAAAAGCTTTTGTTTTGCCTTTTTTTATAATTTTTCCTATGATGCCAGACTTATGGGACACCCTGTATAATATATTTACATTTCATTAAAAGTGACGGTAATGAGTACTTTTTAAAAATGGTAACTAACGATAATGGTGTTACATTTAGACTGTAGTAACGGTAACGGTAATGGCATTACATTTATAAAGTAACAAGCACAGCACTGGTCACCTCACTTATATAAAAACTCGATTGTGCCTGATCCTAGGCCAATTTTCTGAAAGTTTGTGCTCAGTGTGCACATTTGAAATATAACCATATCCTCAAATGATTTTAATGTAGTCCTTATTATCGTAGTATGTGCCTTTGTTTTACCCAAGCATTTTGAAATTTAATTTAGAAAACAAAATAAAAATGGCAAAATTTTAGTAATTTTGCCAATTTTTAAAAACTTTTGAGTTCAGGGTGCACAATTTAATTATAGCCGTACAATTACAAAAATTTCACACAGTACATTTCACATAAATACGCAACTTTCCTGACCCTAAGCATTTTGAAATTTAAAAAAAAAAAATTTTCACTGCACCCTATTAAAGAGCCTAAACTCATAACATGGGCAAACAAATAATTTGTGCGAGAGTAATATGAATGATCAAGAAGTGATGTGCAGTGAAAAGAATAGGATGGTTATAGCAGTATTGTTATGAATCTTCCCTTGAATATCCATCAGCAAAGACATTCTCAAATCTAGCAACATGAGGGCATAATTCTGTTGGAAACTGAAGCCATAACCTCTCATCTTGTTGGAGGCCAATACTAACCTCAAAATAATTAAATGGCTTTAAATGATCAGTTATGGAATTAGAAGACAACAAACCAACTATTTTGTATAAAATTTGTAGTGGAATACCTGTATATTAATAGTTCACTTTTATAAGTCAGAAGTGGAATTTACCTTCCAATTATAGATTTACTTTTAGTATGGTTTACTGTTACTAATAAGTTTCTTGGTCCAGCATTTGAAGTGGGGACAAGTCAGTGCTTAAATTGATACTACTTAATATCACCTTCTGAGATAACCTCGGTGATTAGTCTTTACTGAGTCAAACAAAAATTTAGAGAGAGCAAGAAACAGTGACAAACTCTGCCAAATACTACTTCACCAAAAAAGCATTGTAGACCCTTTTAAATGTAAATAACAATAATAATAACAATAATAATAATGATAATAATAATTGGTTTCTACATCTAGACATTTAAATACAGGCAGTCCCCAAGATATGAACTCCTGAGGTTATCCTCTCTTTAAGCAGGATTTGCATGTAAAAAAAAAATAAAACAATCATCTGACATCATATGAAAAAAGAAAAAATAACAGGTAATAACATCAAAAGAAATAACAGGTATTTCTTGGATACTCATTGCACTAAAGTCAACAGTAATGGCAAATCCACACACTACAAGATATGAGTGAGTAGCATGGGTCTGCACACAACAATGGACAATGTGAAACTGAGTGAGAAAAACTGAGGAAACGTGTGGGCTGCCTCACATGGCTCCGGATTCACCACTCCACCTGCACCAACTGTATCATGGAGTTCACACATACTTACACTGGTTGCACAAGCTTCATGCATCCAACCCAGCCAGTCACATAATTGCAAATTTTTCTCACACAAAGCAAGAGAGTGGTAGAAGTAGGATCATCGAATAATAGTGAAATTGCATAAAGCGAGGGTGACCTATAATTTCAAACAAATGTACAATATTTCTTTATAATCTGAGTTATGAACAGTTATTAAAACTTATAAATGGGGTTCAAGAATGTAACCCATTTGTAAGTCAGGGACTGCCTTTAATATTAATTATTTATCTTTTGCATGATAAAATATAGTGAATCTCATTCAGTTTAGGTTGCAAAAGTTTTAAAAACCTCAGAATAGTATTTCAATCGCTTCTCAAATCAATACAAAAATTTGAAAGTTTTCACCATACCTCATCAAATTGCTTCAAAGAAAGGAACATTTATGTAAAGGATTTGTTCAAGGAAAACAAAAACAAATAAGCCACTGCTTGGAGTGATGCTACAAAAAAAGAAAATGAACATCAATCAAAGCTGGAAGACCAAAAAGTATCTGAGACATTTTGCTTGGTTTCTTTATTACTTTTGGAATTACTGCAGTGTTAATATGAGGTGATATTTCTGACATTTTTTAAATACATTATCTTAGTGACTGGAAAAAAACAACCTTAAAACAACTTATAATCAAAGAACAGTAAGTTAGTATGTTAATTGAGAGCACAAGGTTTTCTCTGCCTCAAGTGAGATAGCAGAAAGATCAGAGGTCAGGTGCCCACAGTCACCCAACACAAATCATGAAGTGACTGTTGAGAGGGATGCTTTGGGAAGTGGGTGAAGTGAAGAGTGGAATCATTGGCATAGGAAGTGTGAATTAAAAGATCATTAATAAATAAAAGGAAAAGAGAGGGTGACAGGACAGAACCCTGAGGAACATCACTGTTGATAGCTTTAGGAGAATAGTGGCCATGTACAGCTGCAGCTATAGATCAGCTAGAAAGGAAATTAGAGATGAAGGCACAGATAGAAGGATAGAAACTGAAGGAGGGCAGTTTCAAAATTAAAGAATGCTTATGAGTAATGTTCATTTGCCAGGCCCAAAGCCAGGGGGGTTGACCTTTCCTTTGATAGGAAAGGTCCACTTCTGTAACCACAGTTATAACTTATGCGATATTATAATATATAACATCATTTAGTAAATAAATACTTGCATATTTTTTTTTTTTTTTTTTAAACTTCACAAATTACTCTAAACCCCCTCCACAGTGACTATAATTTTGACCACCCACTTGGGCAGTTCTGGCTACGGGACTGTTTGCCCATTCCATTGTAGCATCATGCTCTTCAGTACTTAACATTTTTTCTTTTTAGGAAGGATACAATATGTTTGCAAGTTAATGTGCTGGATTTTGGACAAAAATCAGCTTTCTTGGTTTCTCTTTTGTTACAGTGTCAATTCCTTTTTCCAAGAGTTTACTCTCTAGTTCTTTTGATATTTGTGTTGTCACTCCATTATCACACTTTTTGAAAGTTATCTAATGCAACTGCAGTGTGCTTTATTATTTTTAACATATCTTCAGTGCATCATTTGATATTTTTATCCATTGCTTTCCTTGTAATATTGCAATCCAATACATGTCTTTTCTCTCTATCATCCACTGCTTCCATTGTAGGCCAGATGTTTAAAAATAACGAAGCAATCGGCCATTGGAACACATCTTGAGGTACAAGTGTAGATCTGCTTGCTTCTCTATGAGCAGTAAAAGTAGTGATTGTTTCTGAAATAATTTAGTAGCTATATGTACTGAGCACCCATAACAAATCAATTTCCTCATCTTTCAAGAGTTGTGTTCTCACATTTGTTGCATTGTCAGTAATAACGCTTTGGATTTTACATTTAAACATTTGCTCACATTTATTGTATGACATTTTTAGCAACTTTTTAGATATTCAGCTGTATATAGGAAGAAGTTGGAAGAGGAGATTGGAGATGATAATTGACCAAGGGAGTACTCCATGGGAGAAATTAGGCAGGAGACAGGGAGTGCTGGAACTCTCATTTCTCCTGTCATTATCTTCTTTAGCTGACCGTTTCCTGTGCCTCATCTACCCTGCGTGCAGTCCAGCATGCTCTCAAACACCCACTTCTCTCTCTATTCTTCACTACACATACATGCATTTTACACACTACACCATCTTTTCAAAATTTATTTAAAAAAATAAAATGCCTTCATGGGCGTAACAGACCTTGATTTTGGCACTCTCATTCTTATATAAGGGAAGGCATTTTTGCGAGTGCTTGCTCTTGCCCCCTACTTTCGACGTAAAAAATAAATGTAGATACCCAGTTGTATCAATGGTATTTACAAGATAGACATTAGAGGTTTGATATATAAACAAAAGCTGCAATATGCAAAATGTCAATTCCAAAAATTATTCCTGCCAGCATGAAGATTAATCCCTCTGTATTATATATACATTACAGTGCCTGTTATCTGCCAAACAATGTTCAGGGCCCTGAAACCCATGGTTCAATGTCTTGTAATATGACTTTAGTGGTTTTTATTATGGATTAAAATACTAAGAGATTTTTTAATGTGATTCAATGTACAAATACTGCTTTTTTCTACTGGAATTCTTCAATTTTCATTAACAAAATACAACTGACAAATCAATGATTAATTTTGTCTTACCTGTTTGAATAAACAGTTTCCAATATCCTTTGGTTTTTCATCACCATTTTCCTTTTCATGATCATAAAGGTCTAAAGGGTCTTCTTTGAGAGTCGCATCATCCAGTATTTCACCTTTGATGTCAAAACTCTGGAAATAATGATAACTGTCATTACTCTCATCATATGAACAATTATTGACATTATTTACACCAATTAAATGTAATTTTATTTCAAAATGCTTTAGTTTTTAGTTGAAAAATATTTTAATACAATTTTTATCACAAATCAATAAATTCACTTTCAAATACTTTTGATTCAGGTTAGAAAAATGAAAAACCATTATTGAAGTAGATGAATAAATCCATTTTCTTAATTATGAAAAAAACAACCTTGATTTTGGCTCTCTCTTTCTCATAAAAGGGGGCCCACCTTTCTGCATAAAAAAAAACTAACTTATTTTCAATACCTGCAATTCTTGACTGACATTTCCATTGTTAGATGAACCATCTTCAGAAAGAATTTTTTCAAAGCATTCAATCTCCTCCTCTTTGATTTCAATTCCATCTTTAATACTCATGTGTTCTGGTTTTAAATCAAGTTCTCTTGTATTCTTATCCATTTTTAGAAAGACTATAGTTAATTTACTTTTATTTCAGTCTAATATTTTAAATAACAAATGAAATTATATCAAACTGAAAATTAACCTGTAAAATAATGTTTTTCATAAACACAGAATAAAAGTATTGTAACTATAACAGGTTTATCCTCTTTGAATGTTTTATTATAGAATAAAAGAGCATTACCCAATAAAGCCTAACTTTAAATCTTCAAATCTTCCTTACACTAGTTGAAGTTTTAAAGGAACAATCACTGTCTTATAGGCCTTAATATGCGTGTGAAAAATAGTTTAGAAACCAAAAATTAACAGAGCTATCAGAACCTCTCTTAAAATTAATCTCTATTAAAATCAATATTTCATCTCATCACTTCAGTAACTGAATACTTGATACTGTAACAACTTCTCTTACCTACCAAAAAACACTCGGATGCATGTCAAAATTTTTAAACTTCATAATTCAAAAACACGTTTTGCTATATACTTAATTCAAATTTTTGTCATTTACCTAATGCTGGTCAAATAGTTTGGAGAGATGATATAGAAAATAGATTAAAAACTGTAAATCTACCATTAACCAAAAATGTATGATAAGAATTGAAGCTTATGTGCCTCAGTGGTATAGTGGTTACCGTCACTGACTACAAATTGATCAGCTCCAGGATTGACACCCAGTGATGGCAGACAGTGTGCAGCAAAACCCAGCTGTTCATCCTTCTATACAATAAAAAAAAATTGGTTGGTAGATAAATGGGTACCCTGGCTAAGATGTTGGGATGCTGGGGGGGAGGGATAGTTCAGATTCCACATTAAACTGTAGGTTTAAGATGGAGTGACAAGCTTGACCTTCATCAGAATGAACAATTTGGGTTGAAGCAAAACCAAAATTAATAGTCCATTTTCTTTACTATTAAAAATCAAAGGTGAAATTGAATTGCCCCATATATTCATGAAGTGCATTCATTCATACAACAAACAACTTATACTGGGTGAACAAATAGATGCGCTGTAACCTTTTAAGGGATAACAACTCTGAATTGGTAAGTGCACACATCCCACTTCAACCAATTTCTTACTCGCATACCCTTCCTCCATTTTACGCATGCGCTCAAAGAAAGCTTTCAGTTTCACATCCTTACCTTCAGTTCCTTCCTCATTCAGCAATTCTTGTACAGAACTCTCTATTGCAGTCATTGCACCATCAAACTCATTCAAACCCTCACTTGCCTTCAATCTAACTGACTGCAGCCCCTTCTCATCCACATCATGTCTCCTAATGCTCCTTCTTCAACCATCCTAAACTATACCATTAAATCAAGCTTTCAAAACTAGAACAAAATCAAATTATGAAAAATTAAAAGAAAAGTGCATACCGTACAATGAAACCAAAACCAAACAGTATAACAAATTGAGTAAATGGAAAAACAAATTCTCAGCTGGGATGCCAACTGTTACCATGACCAGGATTCCACAAACAAATATATATGTCCCCTTTATAGCGCAAGGCTGTCCCAGCCAGAACAGTAAAACTGCACAAGTTATCATTACCCTAACTTAACATAAATTTAACCTTACAATATTAAATATTTAAATAACTGACACGTTGTACAAATAAGGGTTTATTTACAGAGAACTTGAGAGAAGTTGTGAGGTCTGGCTCCCAACTCAGTGTCCTAAAAAATTTGGAAGAAAATAACTAATAAAACACCACTTACATAAAAACATTTCTCCAATAATAAAAAGCTTAAGTACATACATACATTATATATGCATAGAAACGAATTTATAACATACAGTCTAGCTCTTTTGCAGAGGACAATCCTTAGATTACTGGTGTTACAGTATGCTGTCTCTGTCCAACCAAATCTAATATGAAAACATTTATGCAATACTCTAAAAGATATCTGAAAATAGCTCAATATACATACACAATATTTTAGGATTTTCAACCATGTACAGCATTAATGACTCACCTAATACAAAAATTCCTTTACAGGGAAACCTTTGATGATACTTTTTTCTTATTTTAAATTTTACACCCTTTAACACGTTCGCAGCCCAGAGCTAAAACATCAGTTCATTTGTAGGCCCAGAACGGAAAATGACACCAAGCTTGGGGCCAATGTTGGGACACCGGAGGCAATCGAGCAACTGCGTGCGGACCTAGGTAGGATAGGTGTGTGGTCCAAAAAATGGCAAATGCCATTTAACTTGGGTAAATGCAAGGTGATGCACATTGGCTACGCCAATCCCAAGTCGGACTACTCGATGTTGGGGAGTAATATTGAGGCAACTGATTTGGAAAAGGACTTGGGTGTGCTAATTAGCAGCAACTGTAAGTTTACCAAACAGTGTGTAGAGGTGGAAAAGAAAGCCCAGAAGCTGTTGGGTTATATCAGGAGGCAATTTCAGTTTCAGAACAAGGAGATTGTGCTCTCTCTGTACAATTCTCTGGTTCGGCCGCACCTGGAGTATGCTGTGCAGTTCTGGTCACCCACCCTCAGGAAAGATATTGAGAGGCTGCAGTGAGTGCAGGCGAGGGCCACAAAGTTAATCCCTTCCATTAGGCATATGGGCTACAATTGATGCTTATGCGCCCTGAACTTGTTTTTGCTGGAAACTTGGAGGCTGCACGGTCAACTCATTGAGGTTTTCAAGCTCTTACACGGGTTCAACGATGTCGATTTTAATAGCATGTTTAGTTTAAATGATAACACAACTCGCAACAATGGTTGGAAGTTGGATTTGAAACGGTTTAGGACTAGTGTGTGTGGGAATTATTTTACGTATAAGATCTGTGACACATGGAACAGTTTACCTTCAGAAGTTGTGAACAGTTCCTCTGTGGATCATTTCAAGAAAAGGTTAGACCAAATCTTGCACACTATTTGAGTGTGTAGAAAATTTTCCCTGGCACCTGTTGCCATTGGTACCTCCTCAGTATGGGCCACAAGGCCTTTTGAGGTACTTCTTTTCCTTGTAACTCCTTGTAACTCTCTCTCTCTCCTTCAACATCTTATCTAATTTACAGTGCTACAACCTACTTTTTAAAACAACTCAATAAATTACAATTATAATAATAATAATAATAATTAATACGGTAAATACATTTTAACATATTCATTGAAAAAACAAAATACAAAAAAATTTTTTCAAAGCATCTTAAGAAAAATATGCAGATTTAGTTAATATATTTTATACACACACACACACACACTTTATATAAATCAATAATAATTAGATTGAATCTTTAACTATTAACATCCATAAATACTTCTACAAATATTAATAAATTAATTTTTTTTTTTGTAGGATACTAATAGCTAATGTATAAGTTCTTACAACCCTGATCAATACATACATACTATATACATACAAACACAACCACACATATTTACAAATATATACAATATATCCTAACTAATACATATTAAATCCTAACCTATTGCTGAGGACAGTCTGATTTTGATAAATTCTCTCTCTCTGGTATTTATTTATTTATTTCCTAACTGACTCTCTAACACTAAGAAAACAAAACACAGTAATTTACAGTATCACAAATCAGCTGCAGTATTTTTAAATCATTTTTCATTCCTTTATATTTAACTTTGGTACATAGGCCTAATTTAACAATATCATCTATATTAAGTTTTAGAAGATTCAAGAATAAAATTTATTTAGGCTATATACAAAAATTTACAGATTTCAGAGCATACACATACATATACATATCTATATAACATCAAAATATATATATATATATATATATATATATATATATATATATATATATATATACACACACACACACACACATATATAATATATATATATATATATATATATATATATATATCCCCGCAAGGGGGTTCTAAGCTCGTGCTCTTGAGTGCTCTTTGTGCTCGTTTGTACGTGCTTGTTCCTGGAGGTTTCACGTGCGCCCTCCTGGCCCTAGCACCCAAGGATGATGGGGCTCGACCCTGCAGTCCTTGTCATCCTTGGTCTTTTTCCACTTCGACTATCCCCTCCACCCTTTCTTTTTCCTCTGTCTTTCCTCTCACTTTTTCTTTGTTTTTCCGCTGAGATATGCCCTTTAAATAGAGGCGAATCGGTTCTTCCTGAACTAAAAAAAAAAAAAAAATATATATATATTCTTAAATAATCATACACATATACATACATACATACGTAAGTAACTATATACAATATTTACATTTCCTACCCCTGGTAATCAGTGATTAGCTGGCCATCCCAGTGCTCCTCTCCTTCCCACATCCAGACTCAAATCCAACATGGCCAAGGGCCCATCAGCACTGCCCTGAGAAACCAATCCAGTCACACTTACCAGGGTCTTTCATTTACCCAATCTCACACACACTATGCTTTCTACTCAACTCTACAGTACTCTACTTCTACTCTAGACTAACTACTCTGCCCTATATATCTACTGGCATCACTACTACTAACATACACACTTGCCTGCCTTACACTCCTTAACCATTGTCCCACAATTTAACCTTCCATTCCTCAGAAATCCCTTCCCCAAAATCCTCATGCATAATTGTACCCTCTATTTCCCCGAATAACCTTCGCACCTCTACAAAAAAATCCACCAAATTCATTCACTTACTCCCCCTTTCATCTTCACTCGTCCCAACCATCCTATCTATTTCCCATTCATCTCTCACACTTTCTAACAACGCTAATACACTTTGCTCAGTCACATTTCCACACTCATTATTCTTCCCATCCCTTCCATTCTCTACTACACTCAACCTTAAAATATCATGTTGCTCTACTTGCCCACCCTCTTTGTAATCATTCCCTTCCAAATCAGGTTCGACCCAAAACCCAGGAAAGATGGACTCTGACCACCTGAAGGAAACCCCTCAAAATCTGGGAGTTTAGCTGAGCCTGGACTATTCCAAAACCCACCAACTGCCCCGCAATCCCATTCTAATCTCTCAGCCCCTTAACTCCCAACAGGGGATCATTAGTCTGACACATCACATCTACACTACCTCTTTTTCTCAATTTCATACTCTTGTTTCTCTTCTTTCCTTTCCTTTTTGCCCGCTTACTCACAACCAAGAGTTCAACATCCGCATCCCAATACTCACCCCCAATCCCCTCTGTGTTCTTGCTTCCATCTGCATCCTTCCTCTCTATCTCTTTACACATTTCATACACTGGGTGACATACAATATACTCTGGAGGCACTCTCTATTTTCTCAACTGACACTAATGTGCTCGCACTTCCTCAACCTGGCCACTCTCTTTTTCCCTTTCGATCACATATGTAACTTCATTTTCCCATACTTTAGTCACAACAAATGGTCCATCATACTTCACGGCTAACTTACCCTCATTCCTCCTACCTACCAGTCTCACCTCTTTCAATACAAATTCACCCACCTGAAAAAGTTGAAATCTATCATCCCCTTCACGCTACATTGCACTCTCTTTTTCATTCAGACGCACTTCCTTATTCACTCTCTTTCCATATGAAGATACATACTGCCTAGGGGATGCATGAATGGCTGAGTGGTATGTGGAGTTGTAACACCAGGCAACTCAAGCCAATTCAGCATCCCATTCACTCCCATCTTCACAACACACTCGCAACATCTCGCTAATCATTTTCACAGTCCTTTCAGCCAATCCATTTGATGAAGACATATACAGGGTAATCTTTACATGCTTTATTCCATTCTCTCGCAACAGTCACTCAAAACATTCACCTCTAAACTCGGGTCCATTGTCAGTCAAACGCTTTTGCAGCCTTCCTAACATCATTGGTAACATCCTTTCACTCATCATTTGAGCTACATGTGCACTAGTTTTATTCTCAAATGGTACCATATATGTAAACTTACTTTTATGATCCACTGCCACAAGTATTCCAATCTTTCCCCCACTCGTTCCAGGTGTGGAGAGTGAACCCTTTCCCCTTTTAGTTCTCAGCCCTTTCCCCCTGGCCTTGATTATTATTATTTATATATTAAATTTCTTTAATTTTTTAATGAAATACTTGTTATAGATAGGATTTTAATGGTTCTCTCTTTCCAGAGGAATAAACAATAAGTCTTAAATACATATAAAAAGTAAATAGTAAAAAATGAATAATTATTAAATAAGTAAATAATAAACATTTTAAACAATAAATAGTAAGAAGTAAATAAATAAAGAATAAGTATATTATAAATAGAAAGTAATAAGTAAAGATAAAATATAAAGTTGTGAGTAAGGAAAACAAAGATAGTAATAAGTAAATAAATATTAAGATAAACTATTAAGTAGAAAGATAGTAAAGGGTGTCAGGAAATGATTGCCCCCCCCCCCTGTACAGAAGAAACTGAAAGGAATAGAAAAAAACAGACAAAACCACGTGAAAGTGTGTTTAATTTTGAATAAAAAACACTTGTTTTAATATCGGGTATTGCCCCCATTTGCAGCTCTGACGGCCATTAATCAACGGGGGTATGATCCCAGAAGTGTCTCAAAGAGATCGGTATCATGACTCATTTCTTCAAGGACTTCGTTGATCTTTGCAGTCATAATTTCTGTTGAATACTGATTCTGAATGGGTTGTTCCAGCATTAAGGACTCCACCCGATCCTTCATGATGGATCTGACATGTTCACAGACATTAAGATCGGGAGAATTGCCAGGCCATTCATTATTTCTGAAAAAATCAATGTTATTGTCCTTATGCAGTTGTTGAGTCGCAAGTGCTTTCATACAGGGGGCTTTGTCGTGAAGAAAGGTTGCCTGTTCAACATCCAAAACACACTCGGGGTCTTTCAAAAATGGAATTACATGTTGGGCTAAAATTACATTTCGAAAATAAGGCCTATCCCAACTGGTTCCTCTTGGTTTGATAACCCAGATGAGCTTCTGAATAGAGAACATAATGAAAACACCCACACATGCTGGATTTTTTACTATTTCTCGATACTTCTGGTCGTCTGGGACTTCATCAGTTGTTGTTGCCCAAACCCGATCATTCTGAAAATTTGGTTTTCTGGAGACATAAACGAAGAATTCATCACTGACAACCAAGTGAAGGAAATCGTCTTCCATCCATTCCTCAAGATAATCACAAAACCATAGCCGATCTTCAATATTAAGATCACTCTTCCGTGGCTTAGCTATTTCATGCCAAGCACTCAAGCCTTGGCGAACTCGAAATTGACCTCAGAGCAGCTCTTCTTTCGGAACCGTGATGCAGCAAGCACAATGTCTTTCGATTCTTGAGATAATTTCTCCGGTCTTCCTCTCGAAATTCTGTTTCACAATCTTCAGGATTCTTATTCCAATTCCTTTTGACAAAGTCTTCTGATCTTTTTAATCTCTCAGCCACCCAGTGTCGAGTTATGAAAGTTGCACCAGCTTCCTTTGCTTCACGAAATGTGACAGCTCGAATGTGGTCAAGAACTCGCTTTTTCTCTGAATCGTTCAAAATAGATGATGCCATGGTTTCTGTGGGGGAAAAAATGGTAAGAATTAAAATCACAGGAAGAGAATATAATGGTTTTTATTCAGATTTTAACGCTCTTTCAAGTGGTCTCACCGGTTTTTATCTATCTCTTCTAGTTTTTGCTCTACAGAGGGGGCAATCATTTCCTGACACCCCGTACATAAATAATAAGCATTAAGATAATAAATAATAAACATTAAGTTGTGAATAAACAATAAGTTATATACAGAAATGTTGTTAAACTTGTAAACAAGGAATGAGGAATAAAACAGTTTTATTAAATTAGTATAGGAAAAAGAATGAGAGTTGGATGGTCGCGTGTTCAAACCCTGTTAGTAAAAAATGGAAAATAAAGTACTTGTTTGTTAAGACATTTTAGCAAAAAGGAATAAACAAATTTAGTAAAAGAGATGCTTCTGAGGTTTAAAAGTGTAATAATAAATAAATTTTAAGAATCAGCATGTGTGTGTGTGTGTATGTGTGTGTGTGTGTGTCAAAACTCGAGTTTTGAGAAGTAGGAAAAACAATCTGGTGTTTGCCGGTGTTAAAACAATCATATGTTAAGAGAAATAGAAAAATAAACAGTTTGTTAAGAAAATCAAGAATATAACAGAAGCAAGCTATTCTTGCAAGACCTATGAAATAAGTGAGAAACTGTTGGCAGTACAAGCCAGCAGTCGTGGAATCGGGGTTCTGGGTGGTGAGCCTGGATCCATCAACCCTTCAAGGTAAGCAGCCTGGTTTCGTGGAGGCCTTAAATTAAAAAAAAAAATTCTTATTCTTGGTGCGGCCATTAGGTTAATCCAAATCCCACCACATAGGCATACTCACCACATCCACCACAACTAAATCCCATGGCTCTCTCACTTCCACCTTCTGCACTGGGGGGTGACTATACTGGGACTGGTATTTTCTTCATTGGCAAGTTTCACATGTGGTTGCCACATCTGAAACTACCAGTCCCAACTGAGGGTGGAAGACCATACCTTTCATCAACTGACATAACTTACTTTTCCCTCCATGCCAATTAGGGTGGTTCACAAGCATAGGGAAAATTTAGCATCTGAGATTTCACTTTTGGGTCATTGTTGCTTTTGTTCCTACACTTATTGTGAATAACTGTGTGAAGTATGGTTGGTCTACGGTGTCGTTAAGAGGTCGCTCAATCATGCATGACGTGTCTCACTAATGACTGATTACTATAGTATGACTAAATTTGGCTTCTTTTGTAGGAATGTGTAGAAATGCTGCCAAAGCAATCAAAAACACAGTCTAGCAGTGAGGTGTGGTTACTAGGGAAGGCGGAGGAGAAGTTAACGAGGGCAGGACTCCCTACCAAGCTTCAAGTCCTCCGGAAATTCATGTTCCACCATCTGGAGGAGAGGAAGACAGAATATAACAGTGCAGTGATGACCATTGAGGCTTTGATCCCGTTTTGGACAAAAGCAAACGTTCCAATGACGGATACCAGATATGCTGAGAAGAAGCTCCTGAAACTGTACGAGCAATACAAGGGGCTAAAGAAGAACTGCACAAAGAATTTCCCATCCTACAGAATGAAGGACATATTTCGCAGAGACCTTGATGATGTGTTCGATCTTTCACATCATGGCGCCCTCGAGACCATGATGAATGAGGAGGACAAGAACTTCCTTGTCACTCAGCTCGATAATCCCACTTCCTCCAGCTTTTGCCCGATTGACAAGAAAATGGCTGACCAACAAATGAGGAAGAGGATTCGGTGTGAGGCGGAGATGAACCGAGAGGAGAAGGCCAAGCGCGAGGCAGATGCGAGATGGTCCCAGGGAAAACTGGAGGCTTCTAGTTCAAGCACATCTGAATCATCAGATTCAGATACTGTAGTTTTTAAGGAGTCAGCACAAAAACATTCCACTCCTAAGAGATTGAAGTCTGTGATCATGCCTGACATTTCCTCAGCCTTGGATCGCCACAACATCAGTGACAGGAAAGGAATGGCAGTGGTCGCAGCAACTATTAAATCGCTGGGGCACAACTTGGATGAAGTGTCAATCTCACGCAGCACCATTCGTCGCGTGAGACAATGTACACGTGAAGCGGTGTGCCGCGAAGATCAGGCCACTTTCAAGACCCATGAGCCCCTTCTCTTGCACTGGGATAGTAAGCTGCATACAGATATCTCCCATGGGTTAGAGGTGGTGGACCGTGTGGCTGTGCTTGTAACCGGTAACGGGGAAGAGAAACTCCTTGGAGTTCCAATGGTAGCTGCTGCAACTGGAGCATCTCAGGCTCAGGCGTGCCTGAAGCTTGTGGACGACTGGTCTTTGAGGGGCAACATTCGAGGTCTTGTTTTTGATACAACTGCGTCCAACACGAGACTTCATGCTGGAGCTTATACTCTCATTGAAAAGGAGTTGGGTATTGATCTGGTGTGGATCACTTGCCAACACCACGTGGTAGAAGTCGTCCTTGCTGCGGCCTTCAGTGCTTATTTCAGAACATCCAGTGGACCTGAAATTGGCCTATTCAAGCGCTTCTAGCAGCACTGGGTTTTCATTGATTGCAGCAAGTTCGAGAGTGCACCCGACAGCCTGTTCATTGAAACAGCAGAGCAGAGGAAGAAAATGGTCTCCTACTACAAGGAGGCTGTCAAGAAGAAGAGCCAGCGGGACAACTATGATGAACTGATGCTTCTCTGCCTCCTTTTCTTGGGAGGGAAGCTTGATGGTCCTGTGAGAATTTGAAGCCCTGGAGCCATGCATCATGCGCGATGGATGGCCAAGGCTATTTACACGCTCAAGGTGTTCCTATTCAGAGATCAATTCACCTTGCTTCAGACCGAGAAACGGAACATCGAGGAACTAAGCCTGTTTATCATGCTCCTTTACGGCCGCTACTGGAACGAGGCCAGTGTTGCATACATGGCTCCATTGAATGACCTCATTTTCTTGCCCAGCTGAAAGCTCACCCAGGAAAGATGAACGACGCTGCATTTTCCACGATGAAGTGCAATTTGTGGTTCATTTCTGAGCACTTAATCCCCTTGGCACTCTTTGATCCTCGAGTTCATGCATCCACGAAGGAGAGGATTGCTCACAACATCGTAGCTGTTCCTGAAAAAAGAAAAGGACTCAAGCGCGTGGATGGAAAAACGTTCTCCTCGAGCAATCCCTTGGAATTCTAAGCCACCAAACGTTCAGCAATCTTCTTCAACCTCGTCATGCAGCACGGAAGTGAACAGGCGCAATCATTCCTGTCCAAGACACCAAATGATTGGAACACAGATCCAGCTTACCAAGGAATGAAGGAACGTGTAGAGAAGATGGCAGTGGTTAACGATTGTGCAGAAAGAGGAGTTGCGCTCATTAAGGCTTTCAACAGCACAATCACAAAGGATGAAGTGCAAAAGCAGTACCTTCTCCACGCAGTCGCTCAGCACTGCAAGGAATTCAAAGAGCCGACTAAAACTGGTCTCAAGAAGACCTAAAGATCTTCAACTGTGTGCATTACTTGTTTCGCTGTTATAATTTCATATATATATATATATATATATATATATATATTATATATATATACACCGTAATATATATATTTTTTTTTAATTGGGGTTGTTTAACCTCCTTCGCAACATCTAAGGTCATATGACGGAGGGGACCTACAGCTTTACGTGGGATCCGAACCACGGGTCGCTACATAATCTGGGGGCAGAGGACGGTCTCCCATCCAACTACTACCCAGACCCAATGTCGCTTAACTTCGCTGATCTCCGAGAAGCGGTGTTATGACATCGGCCACTATGTAGCCCTATATATATATATATATATATATCCCCGCAAGGGGGTTCTAAGCTCGTGCTCTTGAGTGCTCTTTGTGCTCGTTTGTACATGCTTGTTCCTGGAGGTTTCACGTGCGCCCTCCCGGCCCTAGCACCCAAGGATGATGGGGCTCGACCCTGCAGTCCTTGGTCTTTTTCCACTTCGACTGTCCCCTCCACCCTTTCTTTTTCCTCTGTCTTTCCTCTCACTTTTTCTTTGTTTTTCCGCTGAGATATGCCCTTTTAAATAGAGGCAAATCGGTTCTTCCCGAACTTAAAAAAAAAATTTATATATATATATATATATATAATATAGTGATAAAGTGTCAAGTCATTATTATCCTTGTTCAATAAATGTTCCAGTCATAAATTGTCAAGTCATTATTCAAATTGTTTCATTTTGAGCGAGTGCATAAAAAGGTCCTAGAGCAAAGATAATTTGCAGGTTTATTCTTGTGGGCGAATAGAATAAGGGAAGATGTGACCAAATTTAAAATTCCAAAAAAACGCTGCTGTGGACCACCCTAATGCCCATATGCTTTAGTACAATGATACTCAATCCCACAGTTCCCTCAAATGTCATCACTGGCACGCACTCAGTTTCACCAATTTTATTTACCCTAAGGTAGTATAAAATCCCCATCCACACAGCTAACTTACTTGCATATCTTTTATACTCTTGCACCCTCTCTGACCAATACCTTACATCTATATCATTGTACAAATAACCTTTCAATTCACTTATTACGTCATCTGCCTCCTGCATGTCAAGGAGATCCTCATCACTCAATACCTCACATTGGTCTTCCACCTCCAATTCAATGGCACCTACAAACACCACATCTACACCTCTACTTGGAAACATTCTCATATTCACTACTTGTTCTCGCTCCTTTAACACAATGCCCCGACCAACATGTATACTCAAATTCATTGCCCCTAAGAAATCAATATTAAGCAAAAAATTGCATGGCATTGATTCCTCTTTCAGCACAATGAACTTGAAGATCCACACTTCCTTACATGCTCCTAACCCTCAGCTGCACAGCTTCATGCAGTGTGACTGCATCCCCCCTAATCCCCAACTCCTCACATTTATTCGCTTATGGGCCACTGACACACCCCTCTCTTCCATTTACTAGACTCACTTGCGTACCAATGTCTAATAATCCATTGTAGAGCTGGAGGTCACCTTCTGGTACCCTGACAGGTACCACCAAGGGATGCACCTCTACCTCATCCAGGCAGTCATGAAGTTGCCATACACTCTCCATCATACTCACACCCACACTCCCTCCCTCTCCCTCACACTCTTGCTGCGCAACTTTACCCCCTCTAAAACTTCATCTATACCACTTTCACCTACCCGTCTTACATAGGTACGCTTCTCTATCAGCCAATTATAATGTACACCACTAATACACTGTAAGTGCAAAATTGGGACATTTTCATTTGCCACAATCCTGTTACCCTGATACACCACTGGTTTATCACTTCCATTTTACTTCACTTTAAAAATATCTTCTGATCTTTTTGTATTAGGCACTCACTGTCACATTTCAGCCAAGTTGAGGATGAGAGAATAAGGCCGTAATTGATAAATGCTTTGTTTTCATCTTGGGGACATGACAAATCAAGTCTTCAAAATAAAGTTCACAGGACTGACATGTCATACTGCTAGCACAAAACTCACAAAACTAACAAAATTTAGTCATGAAAAAATAGCCAGAACAGAAAACAACAAACTAATTAAGTCGCAGAGTTAGGTCAACTGTACGCCCTTGATGATTGGTTAGGTTGTCATGATATTTTCTTTAGTTTTAACGAAAGTATCGGGTAAACTTTAAATAGCTGTAACTTTCTTAATATTCATTTGTATTTGTAGTCGAGGATGGTATTGACATCATGCTACACTAGCATAGTAAGTCATTTGCTCATCCAATCAGCAGAATTTTAGACTTACTGGCAGTTTTCTACAATGTCTGACTCTGAGGGTTGTTCTCTGACTTACCTACAGTGTATCGAACATTTTGGTCATAACAATGGTGCATCTATAGATTTTTTAAAAACATGATATATTACCTAGATGGCTTATGAAATACATTTTTAAAGTGTATTTTTGGTGTGCTTTGGGTAATTATGTCACAAATGACATGGCCTGAAGTTGAAATCAAACATATATTTTTCTAGTGTATTTTGGTATGCTCTGTTCAAATATAACCTTCATTTCCTGTGCAAATTGAAAGTAATATGATTATTTGTACATTACTTTGGAGTTGTATTTCTTCATTTCTGGTCATGTGAATAGCAGTATATTAACCAAAAATTATGAAAACTAACTAAATCTAACCTAACTAAACCTAATTAAACCTAATGCTAACAAGAGGGCTCCACCCCCTTGACCCCCACTAATAACCTAAAGTTCGTTCCTGATATGATGAAATATGACTCCAAAATAATGTAAACAAATTCTTATTTCTTTATATTTGCACAGGAAATGAAGATTATATTTGAACAAAGCACACCAAAATCCACTAGAAAAATATATTTTAAGGAAAGATATAAGGCCTAATAGATAAACAAACACCTTGAATTATTCTGTGGGTGGATAGAGAAGGGCAGCTTGCTTGAGGAATGACGTTAATAACGCCTGATCATTATGGCCAAAACATTCAATTGCTGTAAGGTAAGACAACTCTCACACTTCATAAGAACATAAGAAATTTTTATAGTGGGCACACTAGGGGCCACTTCAGCCCATCGAGGTGGCTCCACTATGTAAAAACTGCCTATACATTGGCAACAACCAATTTTTACAAAACTAATTAATTATCAATTTAAAATTAATTAATTATCAATTAAAAACTAAAGATAGAATCTCTGGATCCAGAGGATCAAAGTCATAATAGGCTACTATCCACAAATATGTTACACTCTATATCTATTTATAACTGACATACAAATATATCAGATCCAAAGAATCCAGTCAATTTCATTATGGTACCCATCAATACCATTACCTTGCCAACCATAAATAAGTCACGGTCCATATCAATTGCAGACCAAGTCACAATTTACAACCATATACATTACAATATATATACTTATGAGGAAAAGTGTAGGTGTGGCTGTAAAGACTGTACAGTAATGTAGAAATGTGTGTGCACCCATTTTGGGTCTCCCATTTAAAGGTGAGTGTGGGGCGAGTGAAGGTCATGAGTTTTTCAATCCCTCGCAGTACTATGGGGGGCACAGCTCAGCAGAGGAATCTCTTTAAATGAGGGGTGTAAGGACAGAGAGTATCCCCTAACCCAAGATGCTACCTCCCTATATCCCACAACACTTGTGTTGAACTGTGGGATCTATCACCTAAATGCACATAATATATATAAAATAAACTAGTACCATTCATGCAATAAAAATGGGCTTAAACACTATCACCAGATGTCCCTTGCAGACATCAAACTATCCAACCTTCTTTTGAAAGAATCAAGTGTATCTGAAGTCACCACTTCTTCTGTCAGACTGTTCCAAAACTTAATTACTCTGTTTGTAAAACTATGTTTTCTTAAATTTGTTCTACATCTTGGCTTAAATAATTTCATATGATGACCTCTAGTCTGGTTATTATGATCTTTAATAAAAAGAGAATCAAAATCTATCTTATCCAACCCTTTTATCATTTTGTACACCTCTATCATATCTTAACCTCCTCCTTTTTAATGAGAACATGTTTAGATACGCCAGTCTTTCCTTATATGTCAATTGTCTTAGAGATGGGATCATTCTTGTTGCTCATTTCTGTACTTTTTCCAGTTTTTCAATATCTTGTATCAAATAGGGACTATTAAATTGAATACAGTATTCAAGGAGGGGTCTCACATATGAAATGTATAGTTGCTTTATAATAATGGGTGATTTGTATTCAATGTGTGTCTGAATGAGATTGAGTCTAGCATTTGCTTTATTTCTGATTACCATACAGTGATTTGAGGGTTTAAGTTCATTAGTCACAGTGACACCCAAGTCTTTCTCTTTATCATCATTTTTAATCCAAATTCCATTCATATTGTATTCAAATTCTGGATTTTTTGGCCCAATATGCATAACCTTGCACTTATCAACATTAAATCTCATCTCCGACTTATCTGCCCAGGCTGTTACTCTGTCTAAGTCTTTTTGTATTGTCATTGCTCCTGCTACTGACTTAACATTATGGCCTAATTTTGTATCAGTAAATTTTGAGGTTTTACATGATAGGCCCTTCTCTAGATCATTTATATAGACAACAAAAAGCATAACATCATACAAAACTGATCTGCTACATTCGGACTGAAAGATATATGAACAACGCATAGAAATTGACATCACTATTTCCCTGTACAAATAGCACAAAATTATACTCATCAAACCAAAAAAGTGTGTGTGTGTGTGTGTGTGTGTGTCATGATTTTCACCATTAATATGCATTTGCACAAAAAAATAAGTGACATTTGAATAAAGTGACTAAAACTACCTCAAAGTTATTTTGATTTACAGATCCAGCCTATGTCATTTAAAATATATTAACCATGCTTTGTTTGAATATGACCTCCATTCCTTGTGCAAATAAACAGAAATACAGTTGTCATCGCATGGCCCAAACATGTATTTATGTTCATTTGCACAAGAAATGAAGGTCATATTTGGACAGAGCACACGAAAATACTTGAAAAATATATTTTTGAGCAAAAGTTCAGGTCATGTGATCAGCAACATGATTACTATATATTTTATTAAAAAAAGTACATTTGAATAAATTTGCATAAGATACCGGTATATATTTTTTTGTCAATTTTTAATGGTAATTTGGTAACCAGCAATTCAATATATAGTACCATACTTGTTCAACTGCTTGTGATGGAGTAAAATTGAATATTAGCCGGAATTTCCACCAAAATTAGTATAGGTTAATATTCGTTTTAATGCTCCATTCGTTTTTGATATAAGGAGACATTCTATGACAATTTAACATAGAAATTTGTATTCAGGACACCTTGAAACCTCAGGGAAACTGATAAAAATCAAGGAAATGTAGTAATTATTTTTTATAGAAAAAAAAAATTTAGACGTTGATAAGCATCCATTATAGGCCATAGACCCAGTGTTTAGCTCTTTCCACGGTTAAAATTTTGCAGCTCTTCATCCTCTCCAGTTTTATGGGGAGACATCTCATGGAAAAATTAGGAAACATAGGTCAAATCAGCCAATTAAATCTGGTTTTTGTTTCACGTGATCTTATCTAACCAATCAGAGACGTGCATTTTGAATCTCTCTTAATACATACTCATTCTAAAATGCTTTTTCAGTTCACTTTTTGCTATGGTTTGCGGAGGTTGTGATTTGGATTACTATCAATTAATACAAGATATTTATAAAAAAAAAGACAGTACTGAAGTTTTCTTTACTAGTCATGATGTTTTACCTACTCGTGTTATTTGTCCGCAGTGTGGTCATGAGTGTAATTATAGACAAGTTGCTGACCAATATTAGATTTCAGTGCAATGCATATTCAAAAATTGCAAAAACTAAAAGACGCCAGCCTTGTGGATTTAGCGTGTCTCAGGTTAGGTTGTTAGGTAAAACATTTTTCTGATTTTTTTTTTTTGTTTTTTGTTCAAATCCAAACTTCGTTTCTTTGGGAAATGAGCCATTTTTAAGAAATTTTAAAATTGAAAATTTCTCAAAAAAAGCTTATTTCCCAAAGAAACGAAGTTCAGATTTGAACCAGGGCTGTGGAGCTGGCACCAAAATCTTAAGCTCCAGCTCCGGCTACAGCATTTTCAAATTTCTGGCTCCAACTCCGGCTCCAGCATTTTTTTATGCCCAGCTCCGGCTCCAGCTCCAGCTCCTCTCACCATATATTAATGATTGATAAATCTCTTGAAATTGTACCTTGCTACTCATAGGCCATAGCAGGCAGCCACACAAAATATTTCATCACCATCACATGATTCATCAGGCTACTTTTTAAAATTTAGACCAAAGCCTGTTGCAGCTATTAATCTAAATTCTAATGACTATAGCTATGCCTTTGTGGCTTTTTTTTATCATTTATTAATAATAATATTACTTACACCTTTCATGACAAAAAAAAACCTTATTCATTTGTATTATAGAATGTTTATTTGGAAAATGTAGCCTTTTAAAAAAATTAAAATAATTTTTATTACTTTTTATACATCTTCATTACATGCCTGTCCTCAGAAATAAAATGGCTTCTGCTAAGTCATCCTTCATTGATGCTCTTAACCCTTTGACTACCAGAAGTAAGTCCGATTGGGACCTATTATCCCGATGGTAGTCAGAGTTAAATCAGATTTCACTATTCTCAGTGCTGAAAAGAGGCGTTCTACACTGACTTGTGTGGGTGGTAGAGTGATACAATACTAGCTACATTCCTTATAATCTTTGGATATAAGGGTATGACATCGTCAACTATCAGTTTAGAGGAGCGGTTGTATTTTTCTACTTCCTTTAATTCAGCATAGAATTCTTGCTTGAATTTGGTTATTTTTATCTGTGGAGGATTCTTTAATTCTACTTTGAGACATTTTGCATTTGATCTATCTATTCTGTCCAAATATTTTGTGAAATCTTCCTCATCATTTGAAGAGGATGATTGGTTGGTAATGCTGCTATCTTCTTCATTCTGGGCATCTGGTTTTTCAGATACCAGCTTTTCCATGTGCAATGCAATGTCATAGAGGGCCTCTTTTCCTTTAGCTTTTTGATCTTCATTTAATAGAACTCTGTTCATTGGGTCTATGTAAACAGCAGCTAATACAATTGCATTTTCTAATAGTAATACCTCTCTTTTCTTCATCGAAGAAACAATTCCCTCAGCAAGTAGTAGTCCTGTTTGATTGAGACGAAATATTAATTCTTTCCATGCCAACAAGAATTCACCAGAAGTTAATTCTTCTGTTTGAAACTTTTTAGTGACAGCAAAAGGGTAACGAAGCAGAACTTCTAATTGGGTCAATTGCATCCATTCATTTTCAGTTAATGAGATATTTTGATTTGCCAGGTCTTCAAGATGTGGTTTCAGATCAAGCAAATGCTTAATCATCAAACAGGTGCCCCCACTGAGTATCTTGATCTAAAATAGCTCCCATACCTGAATGTTTCTTCACAATGGAGTCTATTTTTGGTGTTCTGGCTGCAGTGGCTACCTGTCTGAACTTGCTGATCATAGTTGCTACATGTCGTTCTTTTAATCCATCCCTTATCACTAACTGCAATGTATGCACAATACAGCGCATGTGTTGAATATGAGATAGCATAGTGGCTTCTTCAGCAATATCATCTAGAACTTCATCATCTTATTCTGTCACTATCATTCATTTGCAGAATCAATTTCAGAAATGCCATCTTCATTTTCCATTATTTCCTTAGTAACTGTCCCTCTATTTAGTTTTTCAATAGTGCTTAGCATATTCAAAGCATTGTCAGTGACAATACATAGAACTTGTTCTTTTTTTATTTTAAAATCTTGAAAGACAGTTTCAACTAACTCTATGGCGAGTGCATCCATCCATTTTGAGGAACACAAAGCGCTCCTTAAGAGTTCTTTGAAGTTCCTCCTTTTTGTGTGTGGCATCTTCAATCACAATCTTTCTAATGCTATTTCTATCCAAAGAAACTTGGAGTTTACTGGCCATTTCTCCATTAAGACCTAAAAAAGCTGGTGTTGAGAAAAAAGATAAAGGTATACTATTTTTTACCACCATTTCTATGATGTACTTCTTGAATTTATCCTGAGGTCAATATTTACAGTAACTTTATTACTAGGAAAGAAACTTGTTAATGGTGACATTTGCAATTGTCCCCCAAGACAAATTTTACTTTTAGTTGAGGTGGATGCTTGACTTGCTTCACTATCTTTCTTATTAACAATTTCTAAAATTTTTGGATGAAATCGTTGATGATGTCTTTTTAAATTTGATATCTTGCCAGTCTGAGTTGGTACTTTTGTATCATAGCTTGTACAAGAACTAATTTTAGTTTCACATAATTGTTCATCATTATTTTCTTTCTTACAGTGACAAATGAAATATTTTCCATCTGTAGAAACTGTGAAGTATTCAAATAATGCGGACTTTGTTTGACTTTGAGATCTAGTTGTCATTATGAAAGGGCTCAAAAAAAGAAGAATGAAACTTAATATTTTCAATTTTTTAAAATTAAGCTTACTAGTTTAAGTTTCTAAAAATTAACACATTTCCTGAAAAAAATTAAGTCCAATTAGAAATCATTCAAAATAAAAAAAAAATAGCATAAAAAAGTTTGTATGTATCTAAATATGAACTCTGTATTGGGCTGGAGCCAGAGCTGACACATTTTTTATCAGCTCCAGCTCCAGCTCCAACTCCAGCTCCACTCACCAAAATTGCTTCAAGCTCCAGCTCCTGGCTCCGGCTCCAGCTCCACAGCCCTGATTTGAACAAAAAACACCAGAAAAATGTGTTTTGGTTCAGAAAGGAGAGGGAGCACTAAAAGGAATAATTACCTTAGTATAGAATAAAATATTCGGTAATTATTCGTTTTAGTGCTTTTCCTCCTTTCTGAACCAAAACACATTTTTCTGGTGTTTTGTGGTGTGATTTGTTCAAATCTGAACTTCGTTTCTTTGGGAAATGAGCCATTTTTGAGAAATTTTAAATTGAAAATTTCTCAAAAACGGCTCATTTCCCAAAGAAACGAAGTTCAGATTTGAGCAAATCACACCAAAAAACACCAGAAAAATGTGTTTTGGTTCAGAACTGACCTGACCTAAACACCTAACCTAACCTGACCTAACCTAACTGACCTAACCTAAACTGACCTAACCAAACTGACCTAACCTAACTGACCTAACCTAAACTGACCTAACCTAACTGACCTAACCTAACTGACCTAACCTAAAACTGACCTAACCTAAACTGACCTAACCTAAACTGACCTAACCTAAACCTGACCTAACCTAAACTGACCTAACCTAAACTGACCTAACCTAAACTGACCTAACCTAAACTGACCTAACCTAACTGACCTAACCTAAACTGACCTAACCTAAACTGACCTAACCTAACTGACCTAACCTAAACTGACCTAACCTAAACTGACCTAACCTAAACTGACCTAACCTAAAACTGACCTAACCTAAACTGACCTAACCTAAACTGACCTAACCTAAACTGACCTAACCTAAACTGACCTAACCTAAACTGACCTAACCTAAACTGACCTAACCTAAACTGACCTAACCTAAACTGACCTAACCTAAACTGACCTAACCTAAACTGACCTAACCTAAACTGACCTAACCTAAACTGACCTAACCTAAACTGACCTAACCTAAACTGACCTAACCTAAACTGACCTAACCTAAACTGACCTAACCTAAACTGACCTAACCTAAACTGACCTAACCTAAACTGACCTAACCTAAACTGACCTAACCTAAACTGACCTAACCTAAACTGACCTAACCTAAACTGACCTAACCTAAACTGACCTAACCTAAACTGACCTAACCTAAACTGACCTAACCTAAACTGACCTAACCTAAACTGACCTAACCTAAAACTGACCTAACCTAAACTGACCTAACCTAAACTGACCTAACCTAAACTGACCTAACCTAAACTGACCTAACCTAAACTGACCTAACCTAAACTGACCTAACCTAAACTGACCTAACCTAAACTGACCTAACCTAAACTGACCTAACCTAAACTGACCTAACCTAAACTGACCTAACCTAAACTGACCTAACCTAAACTGACCTAACCTAAACTGACCTAACCTAAACTGACCTAACCTAAACTGACCTAACCTAAACTGACCTAACCTAAACTGACCTAACCTAAACTGACCTAACCTAAACTGACCTAACCTAAACTGACCTGACCTAACCTGACCTGACCTAACTGACCTAACCTAAACTGACCTGACCTAACTGACTGACCTAAACTGACCTAACCTAAACTGACCTAACCTAAACTGACCTAACCTAAACTGACCTAACCTAAACTGACCTAACCTAAACTGACCTAACCTAAACTGACCTAACCTAAACTGACCTAACCTAAACTGACCTAACCTAAACTGACCTAACCTAAACTGACCTAACCTAAACTGACCTAACCTAAACTGACCTAACCTAAACTGACCTAACCTAAACTGACCTAACCTAAACTGACCTAACCTAAACTGACCTAACCTAAACTGACCTAACTAAACTGACCTAACCTAAACTGACCTAACCTAAACTGACCTAACCTAAACTGACCTAACCTAAACTGACCTAACCTAAACTGACCTAACCTAAACTGACCTAACCTAAACTGACCTAACCTAAACTGACCTAACCTAAACTGACCTAACCTAAACTGACCTAACCTAAACTGACCTAACCTAAACTGACCTAACCTAAACTGACCTAACCTAAACTGACCTAACCTAAACTGACCTAACCTAAACTGACCTAACCTAAACTGACCTAACCTAAACTGACCTAACCTAAACTGACTAACCTAAACTGACCTAACCTAAACTGACCTAACCTAAACTGACCTAACCTAAACTGACCTAACCTAAACTGACCTAACCTAAACTGACCTAACCTAAACTGACCTAACCTAAACTGACCTAACCTAAACTGACCTAACCTAAACTGACCTAACCTAAACTGACCTAACCTAAACTGACCTAACCTAAACTGACCTAACCTAAACTGACCTAACCTAAACTGACCTAACCTAAACTGACCTAACCTAAACTGACTAACCTAAAACTGACCTAACCAAACTGACCTAACCTAAACTGACCTAACCTAAACTGACCTAACCTAAACTGACCTAACCTAAACTGACCTAACCTAAACTGACCTAACCTAAACTGACCTAACCTAAACTGACCTAACCTAAACTGACCTAACCTAAACTGACCTAACCTAAACTGACCTAACCTAAACTGACCTAACCTAAACTGACCTAACCTAAACTGACCTAACCTAAACTGACCTAACCTAAACTGACCTAACCTAAACTGACCTAACCTAAATGACCTAACCTAAACTGACCTAACCTAAACTGACCTAACCTAAACTGACCTAACCTAAACTGACCTAACCTAAACTGACCTAACCTAAACTGACCTAACCTAAACTGACCTAACCTAAACTGACCTAACCTAAACTGACCTAACCTAAACTGACCTAACCTAAACTGACCTAACCTAAACTGACCTAACCTAAACTGACCTAACCTAAACTGACCTAACCTAAACTGACCTAACCTAAACTGACCTAACCTAAACTGACCTAACCTAAACTGACCTAACCTAAACTGACCTAACCTAAAACTGACCTAACCTAAACTGACCTAACCTAAACTGACCTAACCTAAACTGACCTAACCTAAACTGACCTAACCTAAACTGACCTAACCTAAACTGACCTAACCTAAACTGACCTAACCTAAACTGACCTAACCTAAACTGACCTAACCTAAACTGACCTAACCTAAACTGACCTAACCTAAACTGACCTAACCTAAACTGACCTAACCTAAACTGACCTAACCTAAACTGACCTAACCTAAACTGACCTAACCTAAACTGACCTAACCTAAACTGACCTAACCTAAACTGACCTAACCTAAACTGACCTAACCTAAACTGACCTAACCTAAACTGACCTAACCTAAACTGACCTAACCTAAACTGACCTAACCTAAACTGACCTAACCTAAACTGACCTAACCTAAACTGACCTAACCTAAACTGACCTAACCTAAACTGACCTAACCTAAACTGACCTAACCTAAACTGACCTAACCTAAACTGACCTAACCTAAACTGACCTAACCTAAACTGACCTAACCTAAACTGACCTAACCTAAACTGACCTAACCTAAACTGACCTAACCTAAACTGACCTAACCTAAACTGACCTAACCTAAACTGACCTAACCTAAACTGACCTAACCTAAACTGACCTAACCTAAACTGACCTAACCTAAAGACCTAACCTAAACTGACCTAACCTAAACTGACCTAACCTAAACTGACCTAACCTAAACTGACCTAACCTAAACTGACCTAACCTAACCTAAACTGACCCAAGTTTTTTTTCGCAATTTCTTACCTTAAATAGCACCGTTACAATAAGTTTTGCCACAGTTTGAGGTGGGATTTTTCAACCCACGTGCCTTTTCGACGGGAAACAGAGAAGGAACACTTTTTTTTCTGCCACGCTCGTCCCTAGTCAATCTTGTGCAATAATATTGATCAGCAATTTCTCTATAATTACACTCACGACCACACTGCGGACAAATAACACGACTAGGTAAAACACAGTTGACTTGTAATATCTTGTATTAATTGATAGTAATCCAAATCACAACCTTCGCAAATCATAATGAAAACGAGACTGAGAAAATGAGTATGCATTATCAGAGATTCAAAATGTACGTCTCTGATTGGTCGGATAAGGTCACGTGAAACAAAAACCAGTTTTAATTGGTTGTTTTGACCTATGTTTCCTAATTTTGCCACAAGATGTCTCCCCATAAAACTGGAGAGGGCGACGTTCGTTAAAATTTTAATAGCGTTAAGAGCTAAATACTCGGTCAATGGCCTATAATAGCTGCTTTTTACGTCTAAATTTTTTTTTTTTCCATAAAAAATAATTATTACATTTCCTTGATTTTTATCAGTTTCCCTGAGGTTTCAAGGTGTCCTGAACACGAATTTATATGTTAAATTGTCATAGAATGTCTCCTTCTATCGAAAACGAACAAAGCATTAAAACGAATATTAACCAAATATTCTTGGTTTTTCGCTATACCTCGCTGTATAAATATCAATATCGAGTTTGGTGGATGTTTCGGTAATTATGTATTTTATCCCACTCAGTCATTTTACATACCAAAATACATTTTTCTAGTAGTATTTGATGTGATTTGTTCAAATATGACCTCCATTTCCGTCGGAAATGAGATCCAAGAAAGTTATAGTACTTTGAAGTTTGGCTCATTTTCAAGGGAAATGGAAGTCAAAATCTAAGCAAAACACATCAAATATTACTAGGAAAATGTATTTTGGTATTAATTAACCTAACCTAACCTAACCTAACCTAACCCTGGCTAAACGAGCCTAACCCTGGCTAAACGATCCTAACCCTGGCTAAACGAGCCCTCGTCTGTATCCACCACCTAATCCATAATAAGGTAATACTCTAGGCTCGTTTAGCCAGGGTTAGGCTCATTTAGCCACAGTTAGGCTCGTTTAGCCACAGTTAGGTTAGGTAAGGTTAGGTTAGGTTAGGTTAATTAATACCAAAATACATTTTTCTAGTAATATTTGATGTGTTTTGCTTAGATTTTGACTTCCATTTCCCTTGAAAATGAACCAAACTTCAAAGTACTATAACTTTGTTGGATCTCATTTCCGACGGAAATGGAGGTCATATTTGAACAAATCACATCAAATACTACTAGAAAAATGTATTTTGGTATGTAAAATGACTGAGTGGGATAAAATACATAACCGATGTTTCTACTGAATCTTACCAATTGGTAAACGATAGAAAACGCCGTTGGTGTTTTTGGACTCTTTCGCCGACAGCGTAATGTGTGTAACCTAGCTAAGGTTGTTAGGTTTTTTGTTTTAGAGGTTTTATTCTTATCTGACGTTCTATTCTTATGCAAATAAGCAAATCGTGCATCAGTTTAACTTTAAAAAAAACGGGCACTTTGGCTTATTTGCACAAAATATGAACAACAATTTCTAATAAAGTACTGTACATAAAAAACTACTAGAAACAGATTTTTTTATGAACTAGACATAGCAGATTATACTACAAATTTTATAGTCCTATATTCAACACTGCTGCCTCACTCTACGCCATTTCATTCAACTTTAATTGCGAAGCGATACGATAAAATGTCGGAGGCCTAACTCTTTTTAACGGCGTCTACAGGTACAGGTGATGAATTTTGGCCGACCGATTCACCCCGACGGATTCGTACCGTACAGTAATTTTGTACGACTGGACGGATTCATACACAACAGAAAAGTTAAGAATTCGAAGGCTACTGGACCAGACATATCTAACATACACTTTAAACACTTGGACCCACAGGGAATACTAGATCTCACAAATATCAGCACATATTCATACCAACACTGTATTATTCCTGACATATGGAAAATTAAATTTAAAATTAAAGTTAAAATTATTACACTACTCAAACCAAACAAAAATCCAACAGAACCAGCTTCCTATAGACCCATTACTTTACTATGCACACTTCCAAAGTAACAGAAAGACTAATCTTACAAATCACCAATCTACGCATACCACTATCGCCTACTCAACATAGATTCCGACCTCACCACTCAACCACAACATTACTCAGTAACCTCACGCAGTACATCATGGATGGCATCAACTCCAGACGACCAGCTCAACGTACACTATTAGCAACAATAGACATTAGTAAAGCATTTGATGTTATCCCACGCTTCCCTCTCATAAACAAAATACTCAACACAAACATGCACAATAATACTAAAAGATGGCTGAGCAACTATCCTTCAGGAAGATACATGCAGGGGCGTAACTAATAGGGGGGAAATGTCCCCCCCCTTTTGAACTGAGGTGGATAATATAGGTTTTGTCGCCCCCCCCCCAACTTTTGATCTAAGTTAGCTTACGTGAAGGAAAATATTTAGTTCCTGAAATAATCTATGATGAGTAAATCTTTAATTATATTAGTCCTGTTAGTATGCTGGAAGGTATTACTAATTCAGTACTAATACTGCAGTGATAGATACTTTAATGAGACATCTAGTTATTTTTACTTTAATTATTGCATACATTGTTTTCCTTTAATGTTAAGTATATACTTGATATACATAAGGTAGTTATGAAAATGCTTCTTTGATTTTCCTATTACTATCATAAATATGGATCATTCTCTAAATCATAGTATTTTAAGAGCATCATTTTGGTCGCAAACACATTACCTACAGGATAGCAGCACAGAAATTCATCGCAGGATTTTTCATCATTATAGTTGCCCCCCCCCCCCCCCCAACTCTTGGAAGCTACTTACGCTCTTGCTCACATGTCACATTTAATGGTAAGTCATCCAAAAACAAGCTTTTTCCGAACGGGGTCCCTCAACGCTCTGTTCTCTCACCAACACTGTTATGAAAAAACTATACAGGGTTATGGGTTGATTGCCTGTTACCCTTATCCGTTGGAAATTTCCAGCAGATTTCAGTTAGAGAATTATGTATGTGTAGGTCTATAAAAGACCTCTTTATGTTTATTTGCCTTCGGTATTTGCGCTGCCTAATGGTAAAGAAAGAAATTGCCTTACCTTATTATTTCGTTGGGCCTCGCTTCTGTTTCGATGTAGGGCGCGACGATCTTCTTCGATGTAGGGCCGTAGTACGATGGAGTTACACAACGAGTTGCTTTGATGTAATTAATATAAGCAGTCACTATATACCTGAAAGAATAGGCCTATCCTTTTTATAGTTATTAAGTTTTATATTAAGAGGATTTCACTCAGAACTTATAGGAAGATAAAGTACATCTTCCTTGCTTAAAGCATCGCTGAACTTAAGCAGCTCAGAGTGCCGCCAGTATAATATAATATATATCTTCGCATTTTTATTATTTACTGATTTTGCAAAGTTCGTTGACTCTTCTCTCGAAGTAATTTTCACGAGTCAGCAATGGAAAATGTTGAACACAAAATAATAAATTTGGTTTTCTTCTTGTTATGCAGGCCCGATGCCTACATATGGGTTCTATGTATGTATAGCAATTATTTTCATCCCCAATAGGCTATGTCGCCAATCCCGAGGCAATTTTGTATAGATATTTAAGTCAATTAATTAATAATTTATATTTAATTAAGAAGTAAAGGTATCACATACGATACCATGTTGTAAGCGTGCATAGTTTTTCCATAACTGTTCAACTTATACATGCATGACATTCCAAAACCCATAGATAACAAGCTTACCTTATCATCATATGCAGATGACATCACTCTAACATCCGCCCACAACAACATCGACACCGCTACAAATAACCTACAAACAGGCGCGTATCCAGGATTTCCGAAAGGGGGGGGAATGCAAAGTAGTGCTGCCGAGCGTAGCGAGGCAATACAGCTAGGGGGTCGGGGAGAGCGCTGTGAGCTCCCCCAGCGGGGTCCGGGGCTCCGCCCCAGGAGAAAAGTAATTTTTACCATATTTTTCTTTTAAAGTGCATAAATCATGGACTAAAAACGGTGAAAAGTGCTGAATCATTTGATTTCATCACAATTAATTAACGACAAAATAAACCTAGTTACCTATCTTAGCTTGCTGAATGTTACGGAAATTTACTTATCCTTAGATACATCCTCTTCACCTCCAAGGGGGCAAATGCCCTATTTGCCCCCCCCCCTGGATACACTATTGCCTACAAACATACATAAACAGTATACAAAACGTCTTTTATTGTAACGCGCGTAGTATTAGAAATAAATTAAACAAATTTAAGGCGATAATTTATTCCGGCAACTACAATATAGTTGCTATCACTGAAACGTGGTTAAATACCGTGACTTGTTGGGGGAACTTGATATACCAGTTTTAAACTCTTTACTAATGATAGGTTACATAGGATTGGTGGCGGCGTTTTGCTGTACATTCGTAATTCCCTTAGGGCTATCGAGGTTAAGATAGATTTTCCGGCAGCAATTAATGCGACATGCGTTGAAGTTAAGGCGCGTAGTATTAGTTTTAATTTTGTTGTTGTTTATAGACAGTGGTGTAGTGCTAAATAAAGAAGTGAGGGAACGCATTTTGAAAGTGTTACTCAGATGCGGGGGGGACAATGGCGAGCGTGGCGAGCCGATACAGCTGGGGGTCCGGGGGCACTGTAAGCCCCCCGGGAAATCTTTTGAAATCTGACCAATTTCAGGGATATTTTGAGGTCATATGCACTGGATATTAGAATATATTCCAAGGTTGAAGATGCAGTATTTCCAGTGTCATTAGATATATGACATCCAGTACGATCAATAAAAATAGCTAACAACTGGAATGATTAACTAAAAAAAAGTTAACAACTGGTACGCCGTGTTGACTGTTTCATCAGATCTTTATAGGCTAGCATTGCCTCAGTCGAAGCTAAAAGAAATGAAAGTCAATGATTCTTTCTCATATTTCTTCTAGGGGTGGGAATTAAAATTTCATGACGTTAGGGATTTGTAAGTTCGGATTTATTTGAAATAGTGAGGGAACGCCGTTCCGTCTACCAAAAAAAGTAAGGGAACGCCGTTCCCACGCGTTCCCACAGCACTGCACCACTGTTTATAGACCTCCCGTTCAACTCCTTGATATCGATACTAGATTTTACTCACTTCTTGGTAACTTTATTGACAATCGGAATAGTATTGTTATTTATTTATTTGTTGGGTTCAAAATCCCAGTTGAGCCGTGAACGGCCAAGTTCTAAAGGGCCAGTTCAACCTACAGCCCAAGTTAAGCTAAAATTAAAAACTTACGGACTTGAGGTCCTATTAGGTCCTACCTCAGGGTTGCTGACTCGATGTGGGCCTACCTTAGGCCTCAGTTGCATGAATTTAAGATAAAAACAAAAGGGGCACTATTTATGGTCTTCTTTCTCAACCTTACAACAACAACACAACCTGCACTATTGCACGATGCAACAATCTTGTATCTAAACAACCAAACTGAATTGCAAGAGAGCTCTCTATAAGACCACACCCTGTAAGTACGGCATTCCACAAACGAGTAGAAAGGACGCACAGCGCCCCAAAATGATGCCACCAGAGTGCCCAAACAATGGTGCCACAAGAGCCCAAAAATGCTAGCTCTAAATTAAGTGAATTTTTCACTAACCTTACAATTATGAGATGGATATATATATATATATACCTTAACTTAATATATACAAGCAATGCTGCATCAATCAGCTTAGTCATCATATCGTCTTGAGACAACAATGGTTCTTCCTCTTCTAGATTTTCTAACAAGTATAATTGTCGGAGACTTTAACTGCCCTAATGTTAATTACGAGACTTTTACTGGTAATGAGGAGGGTTTGAGATTGATTGAGTTCATGGAAGATAAATTTTACAGCAGATGGTTACCGAACCAACGCGCGGTGACAATATTTTAGATTTGGTGATGACGAACGGCGAAAATATAGTCGAAGGTTTAGAAGTAGGCGAGAGTTTAGGATGTAGTGATCATCAAATTCTTTGGTTTAAGTTATTGATAGAAAACACTAAGGATAGTAACGTAATAGAAGTCCCTGATTTTCGTAAGGCTAATTTTGATAGTTTTGCGGATAGGAGAGTAGTGGACTGGGATAACTTATTTATGGGTAATGACACAAATTTGCATTGGGAGGCGTTTAAAGAAAGTTTTATAAATAGAGTTTATTCCTCGTAGGCCCAAGCACGCTAGAAATCATGGTAGGCCAAATGGTGGACTAGGGAAATAGGCGAGTTCATAAACGAGCGTAATAGAGCGTATAGACTTAATAAGCGCAATGGCACGGCAGCTAACTTTAATAGATATATCCAGTGGTGGGCACCGTTAACCAAAAAGTTAACTTCGATAACGATAATCCGTTAACCCCAATTTTTAACTCCGATAACGATAATCCGATAATTTTACTACAAAGTTAACGGAAGTTAACGATAATCCGTTAACAATAACTATTTCTTTACTAACATTTAAAAAAATCAAGGAAAAAGCTTTAAAACCCATAGAAAATGTTTATTTATGCAAAATCCAACAATAAAGAGGTATTTAACTGTATTTTTTATCAAGTTTTGCAACTTTTTTGCTTAACTTTTTTTTTATTTTTAATAAAAAATGTACTGATTACATATTTTGAAACCCTTGTAACCATTAACCATTAACTAAATTTTAATTTACCAGAGAATTATTATGGCGGGAACTGAAAGGTAAAATTAAATTTTAGGCACATTTATTAAAGACTATGGCACAATGTGCTGGTTGCCCTTCAGAAAGACCAACTTCTCAAAGTTAGGCCCAACTGCCAGTCTTGACCTCTTGGGTCTCAGGATGCCCTTGCCGAGAGAGAAGAGCCGTTCCACTGCGGCAGAGGACGGAATTGGCAGACTGAAGTTATGGCGGTTTGAATTCATTCGCGGAGCGGTGATCTTCCGTGAATGACTCCCTGCAGTTAACGTATTAACGGACTTTAACAGACTAAATATCGAGTTATCGGAAGTTAACTGGTCCGATAACAGAGCTGGGCACTTCCGCAAACACTTCCGCAAACTGCAAATTCCGCAATTGCGGAAGTATGTTTTTCGTTTGCAGATTTGCGGCAAAGTCATCGCAAATTAGTGAATTTGCGTTGCGGAACTAAGACCGCAAACGCAAATTAGTGAATTTGCGTTGCGGAACTAAGACCGCAAACGCAAATCTTTCCGCAAATTTCCCACGTGGCCACTGGCCAAGCCCGCTAGTGCTGTGACGCTGCTGTCACTGGCCGCCAATTGGCTGGCAGGCAGCGCGTCATCTTTCCCGCCACTCCGCCGCCCCGTGCATCTTCCCGCCATCTTACACAAGCCAGTTTGAACGTGTCTAAGTCTCAAAATTTATGAAATTCAAATGATTAAATTTATTATTTAATTTATTTACTATTTACTTGCAGGAGGTGTTTTTGTTCAATATAATATATCAATATATGTAGTATTTTTATTTCTTCTACAATAGTGATTTATTGTAATAAATTATTTAGCCTTGTTTTTAATAAAAACAAGGCTAAAACATTAAACATTAAAAAGATATAAAAACTTTTTATACCTCTTTAATGTTTTGGATACTTTTTATAGTTAAAATTGCGATTGCGGAATTTGCGGTTTGCGGAAGTATTTGCGGAAGTGCCCAGCACTGTAAAAATTGGAAATATGGTTTGCGTTTGCGGATTTGCGTTTGCGGCACCAAAAATGGCAAGCAGTTTGCGGATTTGCGGTTGCGGAAGGTAAGGTTTGAGTTTGCGGATTTGCGATTGCGGAAGTGATTTTGAGTTTGCGGTGCCCAGCTCTGTCCGATAACGATAAATGGAAATTAACTTCCGTTAATAGTCCGTTAAAAAAAGTTAACTTCGTTAATTAACTGTTATCGGATTAACGCTTTAGTGCCCAACACTGGATATATCGATCTTAGACATCAGGTTAAAAGATCAGTTAGGAATGCTAAGCGTAATTTAGAGATACTTATAGCTGCGGATAGTAAATATAATCCAAAAACGTTTTTTGAATACGTCAATAATCGTAAGCCGATGAAAGATAACAGAGGCCCTCTAGTGGATGTTAACGGCGCTTTGGCTTCTGACGCTCAGGCGATGGCGGGTATTTTCAATAACTTTTTTGCGACAGTTTTTACCGAAGACGTAAAAAATGTCCCCGACGTGGACGATATCGTTCCATTTAGTAGCGAGACTATTTTGGATGAAATAACTGTTTATGAGGATGAGATTGCGCATTATATCGATAGGCTAAAAGTTAGCAAGGCTCCAGGCCCTGACACTTTTTATCCCAGACATTTGAAAGATTTGAATGATGTTATTGTAGGCCCCTTAACGAAGATTTTTAATCAGTCACTCGAAACGGGGATTATTCCTGAAGACTTCAAATTAGCTAACGTCACGCCCATTTTTAAAAAAGGCGACCGCACAGTAGCTAGCAATTATAGGCCCATTAGCTTAACGTCAATTGTCGGTAAACTATTGGAATCCGTAGTTAGGGATCGTATCATCGATCACTTCGAAAGTCGAGATTTGATTAATAGTAGTCAGCATGGGTTTCGACGACGTAGATCTTGTTTAACTAATTTGTTGGAATTTTATAACGAAATAGTACACAAATACGATAGGCATAGAGCAGCTGACGTTATTTATTTAGATTTTAAAAAGGCGTTCGATACAGTTCCGCATAGAAGATTAATTGCGAAGGTTAAAGGGCACGGTATACGCGGTGAGGTAGCTAACTGGTTAGAGGAATGGCTTCGTGCTAGGAGACAGAGGGTCGTTGTTAATGGTAGTGAATCGGGGTGGTTGGATGTAGGTAGCGGTGTCCCACAGGGTCCAGTGATAGGCCCATTGCTATTCGTAATTTACATTAACGACATAGATATAGGATTGACTAGTAACGTGTCAGAATTCGTGGATGATACTAAAATAGGCGGTAAGGTTGTTAACGAGGACGATAGAAATAGGCTCCAAGACGATGTAAATAGGATTGTGGGGGTGGACGGATAAGTGGCAGATGCAATTTAACGTAGACAAATGTAAAGTTTTGCATATAGGTTCTCGTAACAATACTTACACGTACACGATGGATGATAGAGAGTTAGCGAGCGTTGACGAGGAAGTAGATTTAGGCGTACGCGTATCTAAGGATTTAAAAGTTAGGAATCAGTGCCTGGAGACTTGCGCAAAAGTTAATAGGATGTTAGGCTTCATAGCACGTAATTTCAAATTTAAATCGAAGGATATTATATTGCCCCTTTATAAGTCCCTAGTCAGGCCTCATTTAGAATATGCCGTTCAGTTTTGGTGCCCGTATTTGCGTGAGGATATTGATAGGTTAGAAAGGGTTCAGCGTCGTGCCACGAAACTAATTCCGTCATTGTGCAACAAGCCTTATCAAGATAGGATTAAAGAGTTAGAGTTGCATTCATTCGAAACTAGGAGATTAAGGGGGGAAGTTTATTGAAGTTTTCAAACTCGTTAATAACATCGATAACGTAAATTTTGACAAACTGTTCACTTTCGATAATAGCAATACTCGTAATAACGGATTTAAGTTGTGTGGCAGACGTTTCTTACCAATATCGCTAAAAACTTCTTTACGTTTAAAGTAATTGATAAATGGAATAATCTTCCCGCACCCGTTGTGAACTCTACCAGCGTTAATGTGCTTAAAAACCGTCCAGATAGGCATTTTAAAAATATTAACGTTGTTTAAACTATAAAAACAATTGGCAACAGGAACTCTGGGGGTCGTAATCGGGGATGAGTCTGTTGACGTCTAATGCCAGCTTGTGACATGCCAGCGTGTGATATGCCAGCAAAAAAAAAAAATTAGACTAACACGAAATTAGTTGTATAGGGTGGGGCACGGGAACCAAGTGTTTTTGGAATAATCAGGAAAATGATATTTATTTTTGTAAAGAAAATATATTGGTAGAACAACATTCGTAAGAACATAGCATTTCATGTCATAATAATCATGTACCGAAAATTATATCTGGCATATGATGTCCTTGGCCGTCGACGCATTGTTGAAGGCGTTTACGAAAATTGGCCTCCACTCTTCCCAGCAGGTCTCTGTTGATTTGGATGATTTGTTGACGGATCGCTTCCTTCAATGCATCTAATGTACGGGGCTTGTCCTCGTAGACACGTGACTTGAGGTACCCCCATAGAAAGAAGTCACATGTGGACAAGTCAGGGGACCGAGGGGGCCATGCAATGTCACCAAATCTCGAAATGAGATGGTTGGGAAACAGGGGGCGAAGAACAGCCATTGACGCTCTGGCGGTGTGTGGCGTGGCCCCATCTTGCTGAAACCACAAATGTCGACGAGCAATACGCCTTCTTCGTAACTCAGGGATGAAAAAGGTGTTCACCATCTCAATGTAACGCCCAGATGTTATGGTAACGGTAACCCCATTTTGTTCGAAGAAATAGGGACCGATGACGCCAAACTTTCCCACCGCGCACCAAACTGTAACCTTAGGGCTATGCAGCGGTTTTTCATGGAGTTGTCGCGGATTTTCAGCAGCCCAATACCGACAGTTTGATTGTTGACGGCCCCATTAAGGTGGAAATGGGCTTCATCACTCATTACCACCATCATGTTTTCATTCTGCTCATAAAGTGCAAGCATTTCCTGTGCAAAATTCAGTCGTTGGGGGCAATCGTTTACATTCAATTCCTGCACCATCGCTAACTTGTATGGGTGAAAATGTAATTCTTCATGCAAAATCCGTCTAACAGTACGATTGCTGATTCCGAGTGCAGCTGAATGTCTCCGAGCAGAGCGGCCTGGGCTTTGCAACATCGCTTGTCTGACCCTTTCAACGTTCTCTGGAGTACGCACAGTGCGTTGCGGCCCCTTCGGTTTTGTTTTCATTATTGAGCCTCCTGTTCGAAGATTGTTAACCCAACGTAAGATTATGTCACGAGCGGGAACAGAGTCATTTCGATGAATGTTGAATCTGCGGCGAAACGCACGCTGAACTGCTGTCACTGACTCGCCACTCCTAACAAAATGATCATACGCGAACATGCGGTGTTCTAACGTCCACTGCTCCATGATGGCACCTGAAAGATAAAGGTGAGTGTTAGTTAAAGTTAAATGCTATGAACCCAGGAATGGAATGCTACCTACCGCACGCCCCTCCCATTCCTAATGGCCGATTACTAGCTATTCAAAAAACACTTGATTCCCGTGCCCCACCCTGTAGCTTGTTGAGTAAATTAACCTACTTTTTGTTATTCTTTATACTTTTTTCCTTCTCTCCTTATTTGCATGATGATGGTGAGTCTTTTTTATCTTTTTCTGAATGAATGTTAACTCACGAGTGATAGGTGTTGCTAATTACTTAACCCCTTATTCTCTTCTCTTAACCCCCTACTCTTTCCTTTCTCTCGGGCTAACCTTAGAGTGGATCTTAGGGTCTTTGTTAGCCTTAGCTTCTGTCGATCTGTAGAAGACTGGCTCACACAATAGACTCAAAGTAGCGCCCACAAAATCAACCATCACCTTGCTTACAAGCAATACAAAAGAACACCAGATAACTCCACAGCTTACACTAAACAACACCAGCATTCCACACACTCACAGGACCAAAATACTTGGGGTCACATGCAATACATCATTATCTTTTGCAAACCACATTCAGGACATTAAAAACAAATGTACGTCAAGACTTAACTCGCTTAGGGTGCTGACAGGCACAAACTTTGGACACCAGCAGGAAACAACATCACTCATATACAAACAATATATTCACTCAGTTGACTATGCTAGCCCATGCTGGGCACCTATTATCTCAAATACAGACATAAACACCTTACAGACAATACAAAACAACGCACTTCGTATCATTACAGGATGCACTCAAACAACACCAATAGAACACCTGCACACAGAAACAAAAATACTGAAAGTTAGGGAACAGTTAGACATGAGGGGAATACAATTCATGGCAGCAGCGACAACTAACCCACAACACCTTACCACTACATATACAATCATGCACCGACACCTCGCACCATTAGGGTAACACCAGAGAGATATTATAACCAAATATTTCATTCCATACCACGCCCTACAAACATCACGCAGTACAGAAAACACACACACACACACACCTAACCCACAAAGCACTAACACGACTCGGTCCGAATGTGGTCCTAGGTGCGAAGCCGCCACCCATTAACAGGTCAGAGATCAGCCTGAGCAGATCGGATCGAGTTAACTTAGTACGATTCCGATGTGGACATCACCCCAACTTACGGACATATAAACAGCGACTAGACAACTCCACAGACGACACCTTCCACCTGTGCCAAGACACACCACAAACAATTGAACACATTATGACAGACTGTACCGCTCTAGCACAACAACGAGCACAACACAACATCACGAGTGCGCTGAACCTCTGGTGACTCCTGAGAGGGCGATCGGCTTGCTCGATCAGGGTGGGCTGATCGGCTAAACAACAATAATAACGGAAAAATGTCGTAACTGCAAAATAATATATATATATATATATATATATATATATATATATATATATATATATATATATATAATTTAGTGGTGGACCGGATGTCAGTTTTTCAACATCTGCGGATGCCGATTTTTTATTTCAATATCCGCGGATGCGGATGCGGATATTTACTTAATCTATCAATATAATATAGAATTATGAATATATGACAAAATAAATTTCTCGAGGGTTTCAGCCACAGAAAATTCAATGAAACAAGTTTCATTTTCTGTGTTACCAGATATTTATATTTTGAGGTTGAAATATTTGTTTGTTCATTAATAACACTGGGTAACAAAATTTGAAAACTTTTCTGTTTATTGTGATTTTTCTGTCGTTTCTTAATGATTTCGGGGCGCTGATTCCAAAAATGATATTGGTTTTGCTCTATCATCAACCGTTTCAAAAATATAGGTTATCACACTTTTCATATGGCAAAGTATATAAAGAAACCTAACATAAATATTTTCTGAAAATAAAAACACTATTGGAAATTAATGTTTATTGAGCCAAAATTGTTTGACAAACCCAAAATGGTGCAAAGGATATAATATATATCATGAGGACAGAGCTGGGCAATAAATACATTGAATGTATTTAAATACTAAATACTAAATACATGGGAGAAATGTATTTAAATACTAAATACTAAATACATTTTACGAATGTATTTAGATACTAAATACAAAATACGTCAATTGTATTTAAATACATTTGTAAATACATTTTAAATACATACAATTATATATTATATATTTCCCTTTTTAGAACAAAACAAAAACAAAAGAACTTAGAACTTACGATGTTCAACCAGTGACATATTATACTCATTATATCATTGCAAAATTAGTAACAATTAATGAGTAGATGAGACATAAACGTAAACATAAGACGTAAACATAAACATAAGGCACCTTACGAATTCTCTTTTATTTCACGGTTGCTGCGGATCAAAACCAATCTTTCAAAAGTTTTGTCTGAAAGAGAGTTTCTTTTGGGAGTCAAAGTGATTCCCGCGAATGAGAATATTCGCTCTACCGGTGCCGAAGATGGTAATGTCGTGTTATAGCGGAGGAACAGTCTTTTTATGAGAGGATGTTTTCCCAAACTGTTGAAACATGAACCATGCTGTACTACACTGTCGACGCGTCGTACTGTGCTAGTACAGAACGTGTATTAAACTAGTAAAAGTATTTACATTTTTATATTTTGAGTATTTAAATACTCATTAAAGTATTTAAATACTATATTTAAATACGTGAAAAACTGTATTTATAAATACAGTTCTAAATACACAAATGTATTTAAATACGTATTTAAATACTGCCCAGCTCTGCATGAGGAGAACCGATAAGAGAATAACAAGCCTCGTTATGCAGTGTGCGTTCCTTAAAAATGCACTGAAGAACGCGACTTCCGCGTATGAACATTCTTATCCTTTCTGATGAGCGACCATATGTAGTCTCCCATCATGGAAGCATCCCAATGGCCCTGGTACCTTTTCTCCATCATTTGAATATCTTGATGGAATCTTTCGCCATGTTCTTCACTCACATCGCCCAGGTTATCACGAAAAAAGTCTAGATGTGAATGCAGATAGTGTAATTTTAAAGACATACGGTACCCCATTTTGCCATAGCACTTAATCAAGTTTGACACTAACTCCTTATAGTTTGGTGCTTTATGGTTGCATAAAAACCCACGAACCACATCACGGAAAGCACACCAAGCCTCTTTTTCGATCGGAGTCATCTTGGCTTCAAGGTTCTTTGAATTCAACAGCGCCTTGACTTGTGGTCCTACAAAGATGCCAGCCTTGACTTTGACCTCAGAGAGTTTTGGGAACATGACCCGAATCTGTTGGAAAACTTCCCCTCCAAAATCTAACGCAGTTACAAACTGCTTAATTAGACCCAACTTAATATGGAGAAGTGGTAGCAGAACTATGTCAGGCTTCACAAGAGGTTCCCTGAGTACATTGTACTTTCCTGGTTGCAGTCCTTCACGTGGAGGCCACTGAACTGTTTTATAGTGCTCAGTTGAAGCCCTGCTATCCCACAGGTAAAGAAAACATGAATATTTAGTAAACCCTCCTTGTAAACCTAACAGGAAACAAATCATTTTTAAATCACCACACACGTCCCAGTTATATTGTTCATACCTGATCTGAGTGAGCAGTTGTTTGACATTTTCATAGTCCTCTTTCATTTGAACAGAATGTGCAACTGGTATAGATGGATATTTGTTCCCATTGTGGAGTAGAACAGCTTTTAAACTCCGAGTTGAACTGTCAATAAACGGGCGCCACTCTGAGGGTATATGTGTTAACCAATAGCTGTGAATAGACTTAACCTCGCTGCAATAACAGAGAGAGCCATTGACATCGTAGAACCTTACAAACTCTTCATGCCGCTTTCGGTATACAGTGCTCTTGCAGTCTTCTCCAAGCAAATTCCACTCTTTGAGTCTGGAGGTCAGAAGCTTAGACCCTGATTTCGTGAGGCCCAAATCTCTAGTTAAGTTGTCCAATTCCCTCTGATTTAGAAAGTGAGGGTTTGTACTGAAAGTTACTGTATATTCTTCATCATGACTGTCCTCACCAGCCGACATCTCAGATGAGCTAGCTGCATCCTCATTTTCAACCTGCAAAACAAAGAAACAAAATATAGGCATAGCCAGTGGCGTAGCTAGAGTTTGTGCCGCCCGGGGCGGTCCTTGAGTTTGCCGCCCCCCTGAAACACAACACAATACACATAACAAACATACTTAAACAAAAAGTGAAAACGACGTATAGAAAAAAACCTGTGAAAAATATTAGGACAACATGTTTACTTATGAAGTGAAAAAATTAACTACAACATTCTACACAGTTATTTTTCTTGCTTTTCTGTTAGCAAAATCTTCGATGACATTGTCGAAGTCTATTTCGTCTGTCAATTGTTGTTCTATAGACAGTATGGCAAGATTTCTCAACCGCAAGGTGCTCATAGTAGATCTTAGGTAATTCTTTATCAGTTTTAGTTTAGAAAAACTCCTCTCACAGCTAGCAACACTAACAGCAATTGTGAGAAAAATCCGCAGCAGTATTACAATATTTGGAACCGAGTTACCAAGATTATACTTTACAACTAATACCAGCATATTAGTTTTGATATTGATTATTTATAAATATTAAACGTATATTTATAGATTATAACGTATTTACAGAACTTTATGGGTTATTTCCCTTTTTAATGAAATAAATGCATTTATACCAATGCTATTATTAATTAAGCACAACTAAGCGCTGAAATAGGTATGATGGTCAATAAGGCCATCTTCAAGGGAACACAATCCTTACCATTGTCGGAAATTAACGAAGTAAGCAGTGTTTTCGTGGAAAAATAAAATTGTGTCTGGCGTCTTGTATCCTTCTACTGTCCCGACATAAAAAAAAACTTTTTTTTTCATTGCAGTAGACCAAAAGTGCCGCCCCTCAAAAAGTGCCGCCCGGGGCGGACCGCCCCCTCCGCCCCCCTATAGCTACGCTAGTGGGCATAGCTATATATGTAGAAGAGCATCAGCACCAAGAAAAATACACACATAATGACCCACAGTCTGTAAATACAGAAGGTAAAGTAATGGATAGATACCTGTTCTGGTGGACGTGGTATTGGAAGATCTTCGCCATGTGGTACAGGAGCTATGGACGACGCTATGCTTGGATACTGAAGAGTTTGTCTTCCTTTAACTTTCCTGTACTGAGAAACATCTACCATGCAGTAGTAGCAATCGTCGTGGTGGCCCTTTGGTTCTCTCCATATTCTGGGTACCGCAAAGGGCATTGCCTTGCGTACTCCCCGCAGCCACCCTTCAAGTGTGGAGCGGCAGCTTCCACAGATCACATGGGGTGCCCAGGGCTTATCTTGGTCACCCATAGGCATACCAAAATAGAGCCGATACACGATCCAGAACTTGGTGCCTTTCACAATCTTGTGCGATACTTGCTTGGGGCCTATGTAATACCCACAAACGTAGCAGAATATATCCGACGAGTATTTACAAGCTCTAGTTGCCATTCTCTTTACCAAACTGTACTACATTAATCATAACCTTCAGATATAGAGAGAAGAGTTATTAAATCTGCAACAGATTACAGATTCCAGAAAAAAGATGTATTCACAACACTGAAATAATGTTCGCAATAAAAAAGGATTGATAACACTCAAATCGTCAGCACAGAGAAGCACAGAAACACAGTACCTCAGTGCTGGTAACAATCAGACAAACAACCTGCTTGCTTTGTGTGCTCACACTTACTGACTTCTCAGACTCTGCGCTCTTCTTTATATAGCACAGTGGAAGTTTCGGGCAGTTTCTAGAGCAAGAAACTGTCAACGAACATCCAGATTGTTTTCAACAATTCCTGATTATTCTGATATTGCTGCACCCATAATAACATTATACTGGTAAAACATGAAAAATGGATTATCTCTTAAACCATTGATGATACACACAAACCAAGGCCAGATTTGGACTCAGCGCCCACAAATGCATATAAAAACATAAAATATATATATATAAACAATATCAGTGTTACAGTGTAATTAATACTTTACATGAAATGTGCATGACTGGGTCTTATAAGCTACTTTATAAGCTAATTTAATTGTAAATTGTATAATTTATTAGAGGTAATATCCGCATAACATCCGCAGTCAGAAGTGCGGAAGCGGATGTTAAAAATGACGCGGATATCCAGTCCACCACTAATATATATATATATATATATATATATATATATATTAGGATGCTTCCCAAAGCGTCCCTCTCAACAGTCACTCTATGATTCGCGTAGTATGGCTATGGAGCGCCTGACCTCTGATCTTTCTGCTATCTCTGACTGGAGCAGAGAAAACCATGTGGCTTTCAGTGTCTCAAAAGCTCAGTTCTTCCATCTGTCGACTCGTCATAATCTTCCACGCGACTATCCCCTTACCTTCAACAACACACAACTCCGCAGTTTCTTCACCCCCGATTCACTTGTTGTCTCTCTGCAGGGGTTTTGTTCGCCCCTGTATGGAGTATGGTTCTTATGTGTGGGGTGGTCAATAGGGTGTATCAATTTTGTCAACTTTTTTCAAATCAATTTTGGTAGTGAAAATATAGTGTCTTTTCATGTCAAAACTTGAAATTGGCCAACCAAAATTAAATAAAATAACCCTCACCTACATCAAATTTACCTTAAAGTTTCAGAAATTGACTCTTTTACTAAATAATAGGACATAAATTGATTAACTATTCATCTGTCACAGAATTATCCCACTGATCGCATATGGAGTGTTTTCAAGGTCATATAGTTGTTGTACAATGTACAAGTCACAACATGAAGAGAACTGTCCCTCACTCTCAGTCCTCAGTTGCCTCTTAGATGTCATAGACGGTGGTTTGCTGTTATTGCTCTTGTACCTACTTCATAGTTATTCTACTACACGAATACTACAGTTTAACTGTAAGTATGGATTATTGATTATTACAATTATTTATTATCATATTCTTCTGTCTAATTATGTTGTAATCCCATAAAATATTTTTTTATTGAATTTTAGAACATTGAATGACTAAACTTTAAAACATCGTAATTGATATAAAATACTTAAATGTTTTTCTTTCTTTTCAGATATTCCTAAGATGCCAAAATTGAAGACAAGAGGTCAGTCATCATGCCACTTGAGCCTGTTAGTCGGTACAGGCAAGGAGCTTCCCGTATCAGAACTACCAACAGTGCGAGACGACATGCTGAGACTAGGGTTACTCCTTCGTGAACGAAAATACAAAGGATAGAAGGAACTACACAGAGAAAGAGCTCATAAGGGACATGATTCCCCCTCTTCTGCATCAGTGGAAAAGAGCTAATGTGTTATTCAAACCACCTGTACTCAATCAGTATAGAACTATTGAGCTAAAATTAACAAAGCTGTGGCACAAAGCAGTTGAGACATCACTTGGTAAAGGAAAACTAGCAAAGAAAAATAAATTTATGCACACATTGATACTCTTATTGACATTTTTAACTGCCAGTGTCCCATAGAGTTGTGTTCTGAAGCCAATTGTTCTCCCTCATGCAGAAGAGAACCTCACCCTCACATTGATTGTCGCTGTCCTCGTGAGAAGAAGATCCCTGTTTTGGAGCTGACTTTCATAAAGGCGCAGAGAACAAAGGCAGGAGGTCAATGAAGTATGCAGATTGGTTCGGCAGATTATTCAGAAACCAAAAAACAGATTGTTTGCTAAGAAAAAAGAGAAAATCCGAGAGAGAAGAAAGAAGAAAAAGAAGAGTGAAGAAGCCACCCAAAGATATGAAGAGCTCTATCAAGAGGTTTCTCGCTTCTTTGAAAGCTCTTCAGATGAACAGAAAGAAGCAACATCAGATGATAGCTCCAAAATGCCATCTGAACCTTCACCGAAGAGAATGAAATACAACACTAAAGACATCTCAAACATTGCCCTTGCCAGTATTCGCCACCATACGGGGCTACGAGAGACTGCAGAGATTGCCACTGCCGCGTGGATAGATGCAGGCCTCATCAGCCGAGAGGATACATCCTTAGTGATAGATCATAATAAGATAAGAAGAGGACAAGAAAAAATAATGAAGGAAATATCTGATCAGCATGAAAAGATTTGAAGGAGGAAGGTCTCTCTTGCCTTTGTTTGATGGAAGAAGAGATGACACAAAAGTTCTCCTAGAGGTAGAGGGAATGGACAGAAAGTTTCCCGGTCTCATCAAAAAGAACACTACTCGTGTGTTCCGAACCTGGTGGCCGCTATTTGTTTCGCTTGTTCCTGAAGCAGAAGTAGAAGGCAAGAAACATGCAGAGGCAATTGCTGATCAAATAATATGTTGGCTTCAAGAAAGAAGACTTGACAGTTCACTGCAGGCCGTTGGTGGAGACTCAACTGCGATGAACACTGGATGGCAGGGCGGTGTTATGACGCATTTAGAGAAAAAACTTGGAAGAAGGCTTGTTTGGATTGTATGTGATTTGCACACAGGGGAACTACCTCTTCGTCGTCTCATCCAGGAACTTGATGGTCCTACAAAGAGCAACAACAAGTGGTCAGGCCCCCTTGGCAACATGCTAGATGAAGCAATGGAATTAGAAATAAATACAAAATTTCCAAAGGTCGAAGTAGGCCGTCCCCTTCCAGTGTTGTCTGAAGAAGTTATCAAAGACCTCAGCACGGATCAATCTTACGCTTATCGTATTGTTCAAGCAATCAGATCAGGAGAGTTGCCTCAAAATCTGGCTCTCTTGGAGATTGGACCCGTAAGTCACAGTCGTTGGTTAACTACAGCGATTCGTTTCTGCAGGATTTGGGTTTCCAAACATGCACTGAAGGGCAAAATGCTACAGAATTTGATGTTGATTGTGAATTTATTATTGGGTTTTATCTTCCTCACTGGTTCAATGTAAAACTTAATCCAATGTGGATGGAGGGGCCCAACCACATCTTGTTTCAATTACAGCTACTGAGAACCCAAAGGAAAGTAGTGGTGGACATCGTGTTACCTGTGGTGAGAAGATCCGCTTGGTATGCTAGGCCAGAGGCAGTTTTGCAAGCAATACTCTGCAGCCAATGTACCACAGAGCGAACTGAGGCTGTGGAAATCATTCTAAAGCTTAGAGGAACATCACTAGATGATGACCAGCTGGGAGACTGCTCTGTTCAGACAAGGAAGGTACCTCCGATAAACGTCATTGCCACGAAATTTTCAGAATTAGTTAACTTGAGTTCGGAAGTTTTGGAGCCACCACTGACAACATGTATAACAAACAAAGATTTAACACAACTTAAAGAGGCCCCAATGCAAGTGCCAAAGCGGCCTTCTCACACTCAGAGTGTGGAGAGGTGTGTGAAAATGATCACAGAAGCAGCAAGTCAAGTTTACAGTCACGAAAGGCCAGAAGGCTACATCAAAGCGCAAGTAGCAAGCCGAATGCTGATGTCAAGGAACCGCAGCAAAAAGGACATGACTGCATTGGTTACTTTCAAATAAAGACTGAATGATATTTTATTGCCACTTTAAATGTGATAGGATATTTGCGCACATTTGTTATTTTGTTACGAATTTACGGAAAAATGGAATTTTTGAATTAAAATTGATGTACGTAGGAGTTATTTTTTATTGTTTTTGAAGCAAGGATATTATTTTGTATGCCAAATGATTGCATTAAATTGCTACCAAAACACATGATTTTCAATTTAGTCATTTCACCCCCAAAATTGACACACCCTACTACACATTCGTAAAAAGAGCGTGGGACGAGTGAATACGTATTACGTCACCAGCACGAGGTGCCTTTGCGTCAACTTGTGTGTGAATTCCGTTTGAAAGAAAATCCCACACGCATGATATATAGTCACGCGAATTACTAAATACAGGATGTAAAGTCATGAAAATATTTGAAACCTTTAATTTAGCCCGGCGCATCCGGGAGAGGCAATCTTTTTTCTGCTTTAAACTCGCATCTAAGTGTGAAAAATGCTCTGTATGAATTGGTCCCCAATTAACCCACCCCTAATATCTCCAGTCTAACTATAGAGTAGATTAAGCCTGGCCTTGTAGGGGTTAGTCTAGAGATTCCGGAAATGGTCCAGAGCGGGCAGAGTAAATTCAGGTCCACAGTAGGATTCCTCACCAAATTAGGTTAGGGTAATTTACCTTCACCTTTGTTAAGCTATGAGTTGATGCTAGGTCTTAGACCACAATGTAGGCCTAATTTGTCTGACCCAGCTTAATTTATGTCCCTTAATTAACTGGGCTAAAAACACAACTGATCACTTACCGAGTGTTATTAAACAGTCCCTCTTCTCTTTTCTCCGTTGTTGAGAGCGTACTTGCCGGTGGGGATTTTTTTCCGTTGTTTAGTCTCTTTCTTCTCTCCATTCCGTCGTGTTCTCTCGTTGGCTCTTTTTTTTCTTCTCCTTCTCCCCCCGTCCTTTTTCGCGGGGCTTTTTCCACCAGCGTCCTCTTGGTTTTTTCAGTTGGTTGATCGGTAATGTATGTTTATTACCGAGTACGCTCTATCACACAGTATATAAATACTAATGTGGAGAATAACTCTGGTGAGCAACCATTTGGTTTCATCCACCCAGTTATTGACATAAAAGAAATTTAATAATGGTTAGATTAACTACTTACCTACTCACTAGACCATTTTCGTTACCTCCCAACTACCCACACGTATCAGTTTTCCATATACTGGGGGCCCCAGGAGATAAAAATCTTGGTGTCATTGTCACCAATTTTTATGTCTGAGTGTAGACTAGCTAACTATTTGACTGTAAATGCTTGTTAATCTGATTAATAGTGACTATCCTCACCTTCTCATGGAGAAGATGTAACATTTAATTAGAAGAGAAAATATACATCCATAGGATGTAAATGAGAACCAACTCTTTGTGATCGTTTATTTATTTATATAAAGTCAAACAATGACAACGGTCTTCTGAAAAAGGAATAAGCATAATAAGTAATCACTTGAATAAAACATAAACATAAACATAAACATTGTCCTCTATCTCCTCCCAAGTCTTTGATACTAGATGTGATATGAGGTAATTGCAGTACGGTAGTGCAAAGACTTATATTGTTTTATAAAGTGAATACAGTATAGTACTTTAATAGGAAAACATAGATACTAGTTTATTTAAGAGTAATATGAGAACATAAGGCTTTGCTATTACATCATGATGAATACGATACTGTAGAAACTAAAATATAAATACTTATGGAATTATACAGTACATTATATCCAATCAAACATATTACAATACAATTAGAGAGTTCAGCGAGAGATTGAATCATATATTAAAATAAGGGTTGTACAACGGTATTCCTGACAAAAGTAATAGTACAGTAATGAGGTTACAGCTGTATTGGGAACACAATATAAAGTTCTTAGTAAGTAAAGTGTAAAGTGTACTGTACTCTATCTCTCCCCCAAGTCTTTGAGCCAGCAATTTTATAAAGAAGATTATTAAGGATAATATGGCAAAAAAAAAATTTGTATGTTTACGGATAAAGACTAAACCTTATTTTGTCAGTGCCCTTAATTTAAAGCATACTTGATTGGTTACTCTTCTTGATTCATATGGTAGTCTTCATGCCAGGTAGGGGGGCGTCTGGTACGGTTCGAACGCCTTAGTGGAGTTGCAGTTTGGGGTGCCGTACCCATTGGCCTAGGGGGTGCAGGTGGTAGTATGTCGATGGGCGGCGTTGACATGTCTTCTTGGGTGGGGGGTGTGGTCTCTTCAGGGGTCGGGCGCCTGCGTTCAACGTGTGGGCTGGACCGTGTCGGACTACGGGGTGAAGCGGGTGTCTTTGGTCCTGGTGCTGACCTGGCAGGTGTAGGTGGTGCAGCAGGTGGGCTGTTGGTGGGCACCGCTAGGAAGTTCTTCAAATGTTGGTCTATGGTCATCTTTGGAGCAGGTGTGCTGAAGGGTTCATATTTTTTAAGGAATTTCCTGTTCCTTACAGTTACCCTCCCAGATCCATCGACCCTAACCACGTACTGGTCAAACTGCCTGACTTCGATGACCACACCTGTCTTGTCCCATTTACGGGCGTGTGGACCGACCTGGTTCTGGATGCGTATAAGGTCTCCGACTGCTAGTGGTGGGAGTCTCTTGGTGTGCTCTGACCAGCGTTCCGCTCCCCTCATGTGGCGGTTCCTCAGAGCTTCTTCTCGGGTGGCCAAGTTTTCACGCCACGTGTCGTGTGGTTTATATCGGCCGGGAAGGATTGGAATGAAGTCCCGGATAGGGCGGCCGAATACACACATTGCTGGGGAGTGTTTTGTATCTCTATCCGGCGTGTTTCTGTATTGAAGCATGGCCCGTTGAAAGTTTTCGGTGTTGAGGTCGCCGTTTGGTCCAGTGTTGTCGGTTATTAGGCGTTTCGTTGTCTTGACACCAACTTCTGCCCGACAGTTGCTGTGAGGGAAAGCCACTGATGAGAGTCGGTGGTGTACGCCCCAGTTTTTGAGGAACTGCCGTGTGGCTGCTGCGGTAAATTCAGGGCCCCCATCGGAAGCCAGTTCGTCGGGGATGCCGAAGGTGACGAAGGTCCGTCGGAGGCAGGCGATGAGTCCAGCAGCACCATCTGATGACCTCTCTACTATTGGCCAGTTAGAGTATCTGTCCACCACGACCAGGTAGTTTACTCCTTTGTAGTGGAAGTAGTCCGCGCAGACGCACTGGAAGGGGTATTCTGGTGATGTTGGTGGAGTGGGTGGAGCGCTGGGCTGGGTTGGTGCCATGCGGTTGCAGTGGTTGCAGCTAGCCCGTAGTGCTGTGATGGCTGGTGTGATGCCAGGCCAGAAAATGGAGTCTTCTGCTCTGGAGATCATGGATGAAGTACCTTGATGAGCTGAGTGGAGTGAAGCCAGTACTTCTTGCCTGAGGGCCGGCGGGATAACCGTGCGGTTCCTGTACATTACCACGCCGTCAACAGTGCGGAGGTCGTCGCGAAACTGGTGATATTCCCGCAGCTGTGCAGGGAGTGCATGGCGGGATTCAGGCATGCCGGACTCTATGACATTGGCTAAACTATTCATGACTTCATCGCTGGTCGTGGCGGTGCGTACTCGATCCCATGTCACTGATGCCAGGCTCAGCGAGTTGAGTGTTGATGCGGCTGCAGAAATGACGCAGGCTTCCATGCCATTACCATCTGTCAGTGATGTCCGTATGCCGGCTAGGAAGGTGGGGGGGGGAAAGAACGCCGTTCCCTCGCATGGTTGATGGATGGCTGCTACGTCATCGGGGAGTGTCAGTGGTATGGGGTCGCCAGTGGGGTATCGTGACACCCCGTCAGCAGCTTTGTGTTTCGCGCCTGGTACGTGGATCATCCGGAAGCGGTACCTGAGGGTTTTTTCCTTCAAGTTTCTGAGGCGTGTATTAGATATGTCCTCTAGGGATCTGTCACCAAACACTTTGAGGAGAGGTTTGTGGTCCACTGCAATTATTAGGTCTTCGCATCCCAGCACGAAGTACCTCGCCTTGTCAAGGGCATCGGCGACAGCAAGTGCTTCTCCTTCTACTGGTGCATAGCGGGACTCAGCTGAGGTAGTGAATCTACTGCCGACCAATGTGACACGCCATCCAGTATGGCAGCAGAAGGGTTCGACTCGTGTACAGGTGCAGTGTTTCTGAAGTAGCCAGTAGCCGATGCCTGTTTTCGACCAGTCTGTGGCGAGGCATGTGGGCTTGGTTTTGTCAAAAATTTTAACACCCTCCTCTATTTCTGTGATGATGACATCCTTTGATTCTTCGAAGATGGTTTCCAATTCGTCATCCCACTTGAAAGGTGTTCCTGGCTTCAGAAGTAGGCGGAACGGCTGCATCCTCTTGGCCATGCTGAAGGCATACGACACCTGGTTGATGAGCCCGAACCATGATCGAACGTCGGTGATGTTCTTTGGAGATGGAAACTCTAGGATTGCTTTGAGGTATTTTTTACAGGGTCGGACACTGTCAGATGTGATCTCGAAGCCTGCAAATTCAACCTTGTCCTGACAGAACACAAACTTGTCGGGGTTCAGTGTGATTCCGTGTCTGCCGCAGGTGTCAAGCCACTGGGTGGCCTGGAAGAAGCTCTCCTCCACTGTGTCTGACCAGAGCAAGACGTCGTCAATGCACTTTGTATTGTTAGGGATGCTCGATACAATTTCGTCGTACCTTCTTGTGTAACCGTCACCAGATGCAATGTAACCCTGGGGAGCGGTTTTGTAACGGTAGCGACCCCAGGGCGTGATGAAGGTGGTCAAGTGGCGGTCTTCTTCACAGATTGGTACGCTGTGATATCCATTCCATGCATCAAACACTGTCTTCTTTTTGCCTTGCGGTACTGATCTGGCCTGGTGGAATGGCGATTGATTGTGGTGTGTTTCGCGGGTGGCGTGAGCGTTGAGTGGTTGAAAGTCAACGGTACGCCTTGGTTTTCCGTTCTTTTTGGCGCACACCACCATTCTGTGACACCAGGTTACGGGCTCACCAACGGGTACTGGTTCAAGGACACCCAGTCTGACATCTTGGTCGAGGCCAGCCTTCACATCCTCCTGCCAGTGGATTGGTACTGGGACGGGGGTGTGATGTGCGACTGGTTTGGCATTGGGGTCCACCATCAATTTCATTGGGGGGCCGTCCATCATGGGCAGCGCTTGGTGGTCACAAGTGTTGAAGGTGCTTGATTTGTAATAGTCCAGCAGGTATTCCTTGAGCTTTTGCTGGTTCGCTGCAACAGCGGGTAGCGGTAGCTCGATTGGAGGTGATGGAGGATGTTGGCGTCTTGGACAGTCACAGTTAGTTACAAGTCCGCTGTCACTGTGTGGCGTGCTGGCACTGTTGTTACAGTATTGTGCTGGATCCAGTTGGACTTCCCCCACTGTAGGAAATCTTCCCGAGATAATGCCGAGTGAAACGCATGCCTCTCTGCTGATGAAGAACTTGTCGGAAGAATCTGTCACATATGTTACCTGTCTCGTTTCTACTTGTTGGCCCTGTTCATCCTTGCCAGTGAGGCGAAGTATGGCTGCGCCAAGGATTTTGATGCCCTTGTTGTTGGCGGCGTGCATCTTCATGGTCACAGGGATGAGGTCAGACTGGAGAAGCCCGAGGCGGTGGATAACCTTGATACCGGTGAGGCAGCTCTGACAGCCTGTGTCTGCCATGGCAGGCAGTACCACGGTTTTTGGGTGGGCATTGAGGGTTGCCCCAAGCGCCTCGTAGTCTTCGGGGAGAGTCCTGACTGTCAGGTTGATGTGTGCAGACCCGGATCTAGGGGTGGGCTATGTGGGCTGCAGCCACGGGCCTCGCATTTGAGGGGGGCCCCCAAATTTTCTACATTATTTATTTTAATTTTAGGTTTTTACATTTATTATTATTTCAGATTTTTTATTGTGAGGTGAAATGTCTAAGCGATCTTACGAAAGTGGAAGTAGCAAACGAAAGAAGGCTACTGCAAAAGCTGAGTCTCTACAGAAGGTCATCGCAGAAACAAAGTCTATTAAACAGTACTTTGCGGCTACTTCCACTACGTCTGGCTCTGAAGATTCTGCTTCGCCTGTCACTGAAGGTGCTACTTCGTCTATCCATGAAGCTGTTCCAGCGTCTGTCCCTGTAAATGTCCCTTCATCTACCTTGGAAACAGAAGGGGCCTCAACGTCGCAGCAATCCGAAACCGCTGATTTTGTGTTGGATGTTGGACTATGGTTGCAGCCTGTACAACCAGAGATACAAGCTCAACTAATTGAATCTGAGTCGGGAGAAGGAAAATCTCCACTTCGGTTACGCTGCCAGCATAAGGACGCCAATTTCTCAGCATCAAAGCGTGGTTACAAAGATCAGCATCGTTATTTTGGACAAAATATGTTTATTCGCGTGCATCCATTGACAAAGGAAAAAACAGAACGTTCATGGCTTTGTTACTCACCCGCAACTGATAAAGCTTTTTGCTTCTACTGCCGCCTATTCTCAGCTGGAAATACTGATTTCGTCAATGGATTTGATAACTGGAAGCATGCTGGTCTAATGATGGAACGACATGAAAAAACACAAATGCACTGGAATTCTACAATTGCATTTGCACAACGTGTTTCTGCGCAAGGCTGCATTGATGAGAAACTTGAAACAAGCCTCAGGATGGAGAAAAGCTATTGGGTATCCATTCTGGAGCGTTCGCTCAATGTGATTTTGTACTGTGCTGAACGTGGGTTGCCTTTGCGTGGGGAAGATGAGGTTTTTGGTAGGGAGAATAATATGTTTGTTCTGAAAACTAAATAAATAAAGTAAAGTAATATGTTTGTTCTGAAAACCTTAATCCTTATATAATAAAAATTGTAGCCAAGGGGGGCCCCCAAAAAAAAAGTAGCCACGGGCCCCCATTCTTCTAGATCCGGGCCTGGATGTGTGGCTGTGGTTGTGAGTTCTCCTTGATCCACATGTCCGATAGTTCATTGTAAATGTGATGGTCGAGGGCGATTGCTCTTTTCTTATGTGGCTCGGAAGTGTTGCTTGTGGCGCAGAGAAGATCAAATACCGCACCTTCGCACTCATCAGCTTTATTAGGAGTGGCTGAAAGGCTCTTGTCCTTGTCTTTGCTCCTGCATACGGATTCCCAATGGCTGTCGCGCTTGCAAATTTTGCATTTGTGGTTGTACGCAGGGCAATCCTTCTTGCGTATGTGGACTGGGGCTCTTCTGCAGTGTCCTTTTTTACCACAATATGAACAGGGGGCATTTTTGTCTTGTGGGGGTATTTGCTTACTTCTCCTGTATGTGCTGCCTGCGGCCTCCACGGCATGGGTGTCCAGCAGTCGTGATGCTGAGCGCTTGCCTGCTTCCTTCGCCTCGACAAACTGAAAGACTTCTTCCAGGGTCATCTCCTGGTTACTGTTGCCGAGGAGTTCCAGTTGTATTTCCGGGTCAGCAATTCCGCGGGTAAGGACGTCGCGAAGGATGGGGTCAGTGTAATTTACGTTGTTGTTGCAGCTTGGGCATTCAACAAGAAATTTGCAGACTCCGGCCTGACCACGAAGACGGGCTCCAAAACTGCGCACAGTTTCGTCGCGGTCTTGTCGCATATTGTGTAGGGTAACCCTGGCTACCATGGTGTTCTCCTCTCGGACAGCTAGTTTCTTGATTGCAGCAAGGACTTCATCTTCGGTTTTGTTTGTTAGGCTTCCACCTGCGGATCTTGTCAAATCTTTGCGGAGTGAATCGTCGCAGCATTCAAGTAGTTGTACCACTTTGTCCCTACCAGTGATTTTTGTAGCTTCCGCATAATCAGTCCAACGCGACGTAAAATATGCCCAGTCTTCACTGGTACCTGCAGCCGAAATGGTTGGCCGTCTTACTTTCTCAACCTTTGCAGAGACTGTCGGGCTTGGGACATGGGTCGTGCAGTAGGCTGTTATAAGTGCGGCTACAATGGCTGGGTCCAGGTCTGCTGTGACATAGGTACAACCTGTGATAGGACATTCTACGGCAGGCATTGTGGATAGCGTTTGTTGAAGTTGCTTAATTAGGTTGGGGTGGTTGACAGTTGCTTGAATTTACCACGTATGTAGACTTATTTTATTATTTATTTAATTAGTCAGTCATTTGTACCTAAGACCGTTGTCATAAATGAGAACCAACTCTTTGTGATCGTTTATTTATTTATATAAAGTCAAACAATGACAACGGTCTTCTGAAAAAGGAATAAGCATAATAAGTAATCACTTGAATAAAACATAAACATAAACATAAACACTGTCCTCTAGGATGAAACTGTTTATGGTCTTAACCATAAGAAAAGGTAAAGTGAAAGTTAGAAGATAAAATTACAATTCCCCAGCATCTATTTTTTGTTGTAAAACTAGTCGCGCCTTTAACGCTGTTTGTCGCTGAGGTCTTCTGTCTGTCAATGTTGTAGTAGGATGCGTTACCGCTCCTACTGTCAAGGGGATAGTTACTGGAAATTCAGTGTCTCCAGTTGTTACTGTCGGTGAAGATGGCTCTCCAAAGTCCATTGTTTTGGGTCGAGACTCTAGGGGGTACAAAAGAGAAATGTCTTTTGTTGTGTCACCCGTTGAAGTCCTTAATTTGACCACTCTTGTTACCCCGTCTGCCCCTGGTCTAAGTTCTAAAATTCTAGCCAGAGGCCAGTATTGTCTTGGAGTATTGTCATGTATGACAACAAGGTCCCCTACTTTAATTGTGTCAGACCGATCCTTCTTAGTCATTTGTTTATGTCTCTCTCTTAGACCCATCAAGTACTCAGTTTTCCACTGTTTAATGAAATGAGCTTTAACTCTAGTTAAGTGTTGTAATTTAGTCTGGAGTTCATTATGTCGTTGAGTCCAGTTTGGGTCTTCTGAAGAGCCTATATTGTAGTCCGGCAGGAGACTAACTTGTTCTTCCTGAATCAAATGATTTGGAGTTAATGGTTCCAGGTCATTAATGTTGTCACTCACATAAGTGAGTGGTCTATTGTTGATGATGTTCTCAATCTCAGCCAGGAGAGTGAGCAACTCAAACAAGTGTATCTGTTTTTTACCAATTACTTTCTTCAAGCAATTCTTTACTGTTTGTATATTCCTCTCCCAGATAGAACCATACCAAGGAGAGGCAACTGGAATATACTTCCACTTTATGTTTGAATTTTGTACATATAATTGTGTGACTTAAATGCTTAACAAGTCGTTAATGACTTGTTCACCAGCCTTGAAATATGTAGCATTGTCAGTCCAAACTGTCTTGGGTACCGAGTGTCATGCACAGAATCTCTTAAAGACAGCAACAAAAGATTCTGCTGTAAGGTCCTCCACAACATCCAGATAAACAGCTCGTGAAGCAGCACATGTAAACAGTACAATGTACATTTTTTGTTCAGTGTCACCCATCCCTACATCAATGCGCCTGTATAGTCAATGCCTACAGTCTCAAAGGGTCTGTGAGAGTAACTCTCCTCTGGCAAAGCAGGAGGATTTGGTTTCGGTAAATGTACAGTATTACACCCGTCCCTCTTTCGAGGTGAAATTTATGTTTTTCCTATGGTTTTTGATGTGTTTTGAACGAATCTGACCTTCAAAACCGTCGGAAATGACTCGTTTTTGAGATACCCCCCCCCCCCGCCGGCAATGTGGGGGAAATCACAGAAAACGAGTCATTTCCGACGGTTTTGAAGGTCAGATTCGTTCAAAACACATCAAAAACCATAGGAAAAACAAATTTCACCTTCAAAATTAACCTAACCTAACCTATCCTAACAACTAAACCTAACCTATCCTAACCTAAAAGAAAAACAGGAATTACCTTTAAAATCTAAGACAGAATAATCACAGTACCGTCTTTTCTTCGTTTTAAGCACAACGTAACTTTTTCTACAACGCCACAGTTTCTGGTCTTGACGATATGTGCACTCCATTTTACAATGTGGACACTTCACTACTGTCGGTAGAACACTGTGAGCACGCAGAAACTCAACACTTTTTTCTAAATTTTCATAGAAAGCGACAATACAGCGGTAATAATCGAATGAACACATGTCACACGAAGCCATTCCAGTAGCAAACTAATTCAAATTCGAAATGGATGGAGCGCTCTGATTGGGCAGACATGTGACGGCAACACAAACGAAGGTACGAACACACAAACGACCGTACAAACACACACTGGATACACACCAAAAAAATGTTTATATCTCGAAAACGAAGCATTTGCGATGGAAACGCTATAGAAGGAAAGTGTCTTAGAATTAAAAAATCTACTTAATGAACATATAATAATTGCTGGACGTTAGACGGGTGTAATAGTAGAATACCTTGGTTTCCTATAGGGCTGGCATGAATACGCCTACATGTAACACACACATTCAGAACTGTTTTAACAGTGATCCTTCCCTTGGGTATCCAATAAGTTTTTCTTAATGCAGTTAGTGTCTGTGGTACCCCCATATGATGTACGTGATTGTGTGTTTGTCTGATGATTAATGTTGTCAGATAGCTAAATCTTGGTAAAAGGATTGGATGTTTGCTTTTGTAAGACAGTGTTGATTTGTCTAATCTCCCTTTACACCTTAGAAGACCTTCCTCATCTCTGAACAAGTTTAGATCCACAACTACTGATGGTACAGGCTCTCTTGTTTGTTTCCCATTAGTCAAGAATTCTAACTCTTTATTGTACTCCTTTTGTTGTGCATGCCCTATCCAGTACTTGGTTGCAACCTCTGTATACAGTAATTGTGATTGTTCTTATTTAGCTGTTTGTTAATTGTAGTTAAACAGTTGTGAGCAAACCTCAAACAGTAGGCTGTGACCCTGACAAGTTTGTTGAAATCAGAATAATGTTCATAATTAGTGATTGGTTCAACCTTTTCATTTGAAAAGATTAAATTTAATGTCAAGTTAACTTGTTCCACAGGCCATTGGTCTGTATTACAGAGCCACTTAGGTCCCATGAACCAAGTTTTGTTTGACTTCAACAATTTGTAGGATAAACCTCTAGTCAGAAAGTCTGCTGGATTTTGTTTAGTTGGAACATAGTGAAAGTCAACTTGTAGGCTTTCATTAGCTATTAGCTATTCATTACTATTAATGCTATCATGCTGTATCCAGGCAAGACAAATCTGACTGTCAAACCAGATGTGGATATCAGTTATGTTCACATCATGGTAAGCATCCTTAGGCAATGAAATGGTTTTAATGGCTAATGCAGCAGCCAATAGTTCCAATTGAGGTATGGTTCAGGTAGGTTTGAGAGGTGCAACTTTCCCTTTTACATAAATTAGATGACTTTCTGTAGGACTTACAAGGTATACATAGGTATTGAAAATCTGGTGCTACTGTCGTATGCGGTCTACCGTTAAGTTTCTACTGTAGTATGCGGTCTACTGTTAAGTTTCTACTGTAGTATGCGGTCTACCGTTAAGTTTCTACTGTAGTATGCAGTCTACCGTTCAAAATATTTAAAAGGAATTGAAAATGAATTGAAAGGAATTATAATTTAATTTACACAATTAAGGAATTATTAAAGAAGTTAAACATACTACTACCGCATACTTAATGGTAGACCGCATACTACAGTATGCCCTTGATGATTGGTTAGGTTAAGTCGTGATATTTTCGTTAGTTTTAACGAAAATATCATGACTTAACCTAACCAATCATCAAGGGCATACAATTAACCTAATAATAAAATAATAATAAGATAAGAAGCTATAATTAAAAGGTAGACCGCCGAATCGTAGGTAGACCGCATACTACAGTAGCATCGAAAATCCTTACAAGGCATACATAGGTATTGAAAATCCTGATGTTATGATTGTCACTGAAACTTGGACAAAATTCAGTACGATACCAAATAGTCTATTTAGTGAAAGAGATAATACCATTACTTATGAAATTGATGGCTATGAACTTTTTTATTATGAACGTAAATATTCAGAGGGTGGCGGAGTATTTATTTATGCCAAGACAAATCTGAATCCAGTTGAAGTTACCTCCGTTAAAGAGGAAATAGTTGAATCTGTATGGATAGATATTGGGCATAAAAATGCCAGGAAAATCAGGATAGGGGGTATTTATAGACCACCTGAGGGATGTTCAGTTGGAGGAATCCCCAAAAGAAAATAAGTATGTAGAAAATCAACTTATTGATGAAATAAATAAAGCAATGACAAGCAATATTATTATTGTTGGAGATTTCAATTATAGGCATATAGACTGGGAAATATTACAAACACCAGAAAGTAATGAGAGATTCTTAGACTGTATAATTGAGAATGGTTTAACCCAGTTAGTAAAGGAGCCAACCAGGGCCGATGCCATTCTAGATTTAATTCTAACAAATAATCCAGATACCTTCCAGGATATCTTGGTTTCAGAAACACTAGGTTCAGGTGATCATTGTATCCTTCGGTTTAATATCGTTTGTAATTCAAGACCTAGTGAAAATAAAGTAGAAGTTCCAGATTTTAAAAGAGGAAATATAAATGGACTGGTAAATGATCTGTGTCTAATAAATTGGACAGATATTCTACAGCCTGAACAGACAGTAACTAGTATGTGGGAAAAATTTAAAAGTATAATAATGAACATACAAAGGAAGCATATCCCCCAGTGTAAAATCAGAACTGGAAAAAATAAAAAACAACCTTGGATAAACTGCAATGTAAAGAGAGCAATCAGAGAAAAACAAGAGCATTTCATAAATTCAAAAGAACTAAAAATGGCACAGACTCCGAAATATATAAAAGTAAAAGAAGCATTTGCAAGAAAGTAATCAGAGATAGCAAACGTGACCTGGAAAAAAGCCTAGCCAAGAATTCAAAAAACAATCCTAAGAAGTTTTTCAGTCACTTCAATTTGAAAAGTAGAGTGAAAAAGAAAATTGGCCCCCTCCATATAGATGATAAAACTATAGATGATCTTGAAATAACTGAAGAACTAAACAAATACTTCTCATCAGTATTCACAAATGAAAATTTAAATAATATTCCTGATCTTATACTACCAGGACAAGATAGAGAAATGAATGAATTAAGGGTAACAAAACTAGATATCTTAAAAGCAATAGATAAATTAAAAATGGAAAAATCTCCAGGGCCAGATGAAATGCATCCAATAGTCATAAAAGCTGCCAAAACGAATATAGCACAGGCACTAGAAATTATTTTTAATAAATCATTGATATGTACTGAAATTCCAGAGGATTGGAAGAAAGCAAATGTGGCTCCAATCTTTAAAAAAGGAAATAGAAACTTGGCAAAAAACTACAGACCCATCAGCCTCGCCTCCATTATTTGCAAATTACTCGAAAGTATCATTAGAGGTAAAGTTACTGAGTTCCTTGAAGAGTGCAACCTTATAAATGATAGCCAGCATGGCTTTCGAAATGGAAGGTCCTGTCTAACCAACTTGGTTGAATTTTATGATGGAGTCCTATTGTATTTGGACAATAAAGAGCCAGTAGATATAGTATACTTAGATTTTGCAAAGGCATTTGATACTGTTCCTCATGCAAGATTGTTGGTAAAAGTTAGAGCCCATGGTATAAGAGGTCATATAGCTGATTGGATAGAAGAATGGCTGAGAAATAGAAAACAGAGTTCATCTAAATGGAAATAAGTCTACTTGGAGACCCGTATTGAGTGGAGTCCCACAGGGGTCTGTTCTGGGACCTCTGCTTTTTGTTGTCTATATAAATGATCTAGAGAAGGACCTATCATATAAAACCTCAAAATTTGCTGATGATACAAAATTAGGCCATAATGTTAAGTCAGTAGCAGGAGCAATGACAATACAAAAAGACTTAGACAGAGTAACAGCCTGGGCAGATAAGTGGGAGATGAAATTTAATGTTGATAAGTGCAAGGTTATGCATATTGGGCCAAAAAATCCAGAATTTGAATACAATATGAATGGAATTTGGATTAAAAATGATGATAAAGAGAAAGACTTGGGTGTCACTGTGACAAGTGAACTTAAACCCTCAAATCACTGTATGATAATCAGAAATAAAGCAAATGCTAGGCTCAATCTCATGCAGACACACATTGAATACAAATCACCCAATATTATAAAGCAACTATACATTTCATATGTGAGACCCCTCCTCGAATACTGCATTCAATTTAATAGTCCCTATTTGATACAAGATATTGAAAAACTGGAAAAAGTACAGAAACGAGCAACAAGAATGATCCCATCTCTAAGACAATTGACATATAAGGAAAGACTGGTGTATCTAAGCATGTTCTCATTAAAAAGGAGGAGGTTAAGGGGTGATATGATAGAGGTGTATAAAATGATAAAAGGGTTGGATAAGATAGATTTTGATTCTCTTTTCATTAAAGATCACAATAATCAGACTAGAGGTCATAGTCTGAAATTATTTAAGCCAAGATGTAGAACAAATTTAAGAAAACATAGTTTTACAAATAGAGTAATTAAGTTTTGGAACAGTCTGACAGAAGAAGTGGTGACTTCAGATACGCTTGATTCTTTCAAAAGAAGGTTGGATAGTTTGATGTCTGCAAGGGACATCTGGTGATGGGGTCATTCTCTGTCAGATCAACCAGTGCCTAACACCCTCATCTCTCAGATTTTGCTGAAATTTGGTTTATAGGGAGTTTGTGGGCCCTGAATCCATTTCTGAAATTATAAGGTCAATCCGACCAACGGTTCAAGAGATATGACCTCGGGAAATTTGAGGTCACTTGCGAGGTCACTAACATTTGGCGACCCATAACTTGGGTAATAATGGTCACAATTATATAAAAGTATATATATTTAGAATCAGAAAACGACAAGGAATCCAAATATACAAGTTTTAGAACTCTAGGTTGAAAAATAAAAAAGTTACACTGTAACCAAAATTTGAGGTCACGATTTGACCTCTGGGGTATCAAATGAGAATTTTTTTTTTAAATGTAAAAAATGAAGGCATAGGCATTGGCTATTAGAATCAGCAAAAAAAAGTTTGTTTATGTTAGTATTTTTCATGTAACTAACATATAAGTGAACACCATATTCATAAGTTGTGCGTCAATTCTACCTATTTTTTCACACTTAAGCTCATAATTTGACCTATAGAAATTAAAATTACATTTTTTTATAGATATAAAAACAAAGGCAAAAAATGTAAAATTGTATTTCACTGCTAATCTACACTGGCAATAATAGTTATAATAGTGAAAGGGGAAGACCTACTTAGAGGATTCATGTGCTAGCCTAATACAATTTTTGCATGCTCGATGCTCTCATCAATTTCTTTTTGTGGAAAAATGTATTGAATTCTGCTGCCTCCTCTTAGGGTAGGACAACTCATTACAGTTAATATATGATGTCCTGGCACTGCACATGAATCCTTGTTTGATGGATAATAATATGCACTTGATCCTGATGACCCAGAGGGATGTAGAAAGTTCACAGTGAAATCATCAAACTCTTCACAATATTCCTCCACAATTCCATACCAAACTTGCATGTCATAAATGCAGCCAACATACTCTCCTGGTTTGACACATTTTAGGTTACCAAGCATTGCAGGTTCATTAGTAAAATGACTTTTCCTTATTCTTTTCTTTTCTCCAATGCCACTTGAAATGGGATACACCATCAGTTCTTTCTTGTTTAGGGGAACAAATCTATGATATTTCTGAGTTCCAGGAATAGCCCTACTATCCTTGAATCGATGTTCCAACCGTTCTTCTGCATCTTTCAAATCAGCTGTAGTTACAAAGAAAAAATTTATCTTCTTGCTCAAGTTTTCTTCACAAAACTGAAACATGTGTTCTGGTGTAAGAATTTGCCTCTCTGTAGTTCTCTGCAAACTGGCACGAGCAGTAGCTCTTTTCACTGTTCCTCCAATCCCATCACATGCATTTTTGCCATGGGATGTAGCAAAGAAGTGCCATTCACAAGACAGACCAAAATCCTCTTCATGGTAACAGAGATTTGTGAAGTTGTATCTGTTCTTATATTGGCCAGCACATCCATCTGAGAAATAGTGCACCTTCTTCAATTGTGGGCATCTGAATTTAACATATGTCATAAGCTTCAATATGAATGAGTAAACCATTATAGTGTTGTGTTTTAGTGATGCAGATAAGAAACAGACACTAAAATGGCTAAGTTCCTGGTCTGCAGATGATCTATAATAGATGACAAAAGGGTGAACTGTACACTGTGAATTGTCCCAGTGAAACCCTTGGGCAGCATCCTGGACAATGAAAGAATAATTCTCAGAGAAATCACCTACTATAACTACCTCGCTCTGAGGTGGTAGTGTTTCTTTCAACTGCTTGAAGTACTGTGATTGTTGCTGAGCAACAAAGTGATGACGAACCATGCGGGATATTTTCATGCTTAGGGATGATAAGTATTCATGAAGTGGCTCCACCTTATCAACCATTGTACAACGGTCAACAGTCACCCATTGCTTGTAAGATATTTCATTTGGAGCTGATTTCACACTGTCAAGTAACTCAAGAAAATCCAGGACACCCTCTTCTCTTGGGCAATCATTGCAAAGTTGCATCATGCAAGTCTCTCTTTCTGTACTGCAGAAATATATAGCTATACACACTTAATATTTTAGGCCTTGATAGTCTCTGAGGCTCATTAAAACACCATACCCACCAGCCACCCACAGTGCTGGCTGGAACTGTACTAACCTGTAGACAAGGAATTTTGCAACTATGTGTTGATTCTGCACTTAGACAAGTAGCAACATGTTTCAACAGGTTTGTTTAGGCTACATGTGAGCTTAGTCTTCCCCTTTCACTATTATAACTATTATTGCCAGTGTAGATTAGCAGTGAAATACAATTTTTATTAAATTCTTGGAGCTTGAGGTCAAATTGATAGCTAAGATATAAAAATTCCTTGAAATGACAAGCAATTTATAAATATGGTGTTCACTTATAAGTTAGTTACGGTACATGAAAAGTACCAACATAAACAAACTTTTTATGATTGTTTCTATTAGTCAAGAACTCTGACTTTGTTTTTTATATCTATAAAAAATGTAATTTTAATTTCTATAGGTCAAATTATGAGCTTAAGTGTGAAAAAATAGGTAGAATTGACGCACAACTTATGAATATGGTGTTCACTTATATGTTAGTTACATGAAAAATACTAACATAAACAAACTTTTTTTTGCTGATTCTAATAGCCAATGCCTATGCCTTCATTTTTTACATTTAAAAAAAAAATTCTCATTTGATACCCCAGAGGTCAAATCGTGACCTCAAATTTTGGTTACAGTGTAACTTTTTATTTTTCAACCTAGAGTTCTAAAACTTGCATATTTGGATTCCTTGTCGTTTTCTGATTCTAAATATATATACTTTTATATAATTATGACAATTATTACCCAAGTTATGGCTCGCCAAATGTTAGTAACCTCGCGAGTGACCTCAAATTGCCCGAGGTCATATCTCTTGAACCGTTGGTCGGATTGACCTTATAATTTCAGAAATGGATTCAGGGCTCACAAACTCCCTATAAACCAAATTTCAGCAAAATATGAGAGATGAGGGTGTTAATTTCAATTTTTTTTGGTTGATCTGACAGAGAATGACCCGATGGTGTTTAAGCCTATTTTTATTGCATGAATGGTACTAGTTTATTTCATATATATTATGTGCATTTGGGTGATTGATGCCATAGCTCAACACAGGTGTTGTGGGATATAGGGAGGCAGCATCTTGGGTTAGGGGATACTCTCTGTCCTTACACACCCTATTTAAAGAGATTCCTCTACCGAGTGGTGCCTCCCATAGTACTATGAGGTATTGAAAAACTCATGATCTCCACTTGCCCCACAAACACCTTTAAATGGGAGACCCAAAATGGGTGCACACACATTTCTACATTACTGTACAGTCTTTACAGCCACACCTACACTTTTTCTCTTAAGTATACTGTATATATTGTAATGTATATGGATGTAAATTGTGACTTGGTCCGCAATTGATATGGACCGTGACTTATTTTTGGTTGGCATGGTACTGGTATTGATGGGTACCATAATGAAATTGACTGGATTCTTTGGATCTGATATATTTGCATGTCAGTTATAAGTAGATATAGTGTGTAACATATTTGTGGATAGTAGCCTATTATGACTTTGATCCTCTGGATCCAGAGATTCTATCTTTAGTTTTAAATTGATAATTTAATTAGTTTTAAATTGATACTTAATTAGTTTTGTAAAAATTGGTTATTGCCAATGTACAGGCAGTTTTTACATAGTGGAGCCACCTCGATGGGCCGAAGTGGCTCCTAGTGTGCCCACTATAAAAATTTCTTATGTTCTTCTTATGTTACACACAGCACCCATAAGCCTGTGTGCTTGCATCAGCAAACACATGAAGTCTCTGGGGTTTATCTCTAAACCCACAGCACCTTTGTATTTTAATGTTCTGCACTTTTGTTAAATCAGCAGCTAACTTCTTCCAAGATTTTTGATCTTCAGTTATTATTGGCTCATCCCACCCAACATTTGTCCTCCAAACTTCTTGGAGGAGAATCTTTGATTTTACTGTTGAAGGCAGGAATAGACCCATGGGATAAAAAATCTTTGAAGCCTCTGATAATATTTGTCTTTTAGTGATAATGATGGTGATTGTGAAATGCCTAAAAAAATGTTTGGCGATGAACTAGATACTGAGAGAACTCTAATTCAGTTCTATGAATCACACCCCAATTATTTGCAGCAGGAAATCATATCTTTGTGTCAATTAGAAAGCAAAATTTATGAAGATAAGCATCAGTTACTGAAGCAAATAACTCTGCAGGAACTATTCCTTAAAGCTTCAAAACAATCAGTAATGCCATTTCTTGAGAGAAGGATGCCAGTGAGCTTTTCATGTAATATTTTATAGAGTTTTTGTGTATACTGTATATGTAGCTATATGATATTATGATTTGTTTAATTACACAACCTTATAATATGTGTATGAATAAAATTAAAAACTGAGAAAAATGTTTTATTTCCAATCATTATTCACATACACAGTATTTGTTTCACTAAAATTCTTTGGTAAATTACCAATTTCCATTTTTCTGGAAAATTCATTTTTACAGAATAAACTGTTCTGACCCATGCCATAAAAATGGGATTTTACTATAACTGAGTGTCTAGAAGTAAAGCAAGGCATTGGTGAGCATCCAACTGCGGAACTAGTTGAAGATTCTGTGTACCTCTAGTCTGAAATTGAATTTGAGGTAGATGAAGAGATGAAGTTACAGCCACCAGAGTTTAAGGTTTGTTTGTCTAGTTCAGTGGTTCCAGTAAAGTATTAAGGAAAGACATTTTGTAGCTTGTTAGATTCAGGTGCAGAAATTAGGCTCATTTCTGATTTTGCCTGGAAATCAGCTGATTTAATGGTCTGAGTCCAGGGTATTGGAGTTAAACAGACTACAGTACCAAATATATCAATTTCACACTATTCATTGGTTCTGAGGTGGTTATCCAGAACCATCCCTTTGCCATAGCTGCAGATAACTCGCTTCCATACTGTTTTGTTCTAGGTGCAAATTTCTTATCACTTGCTCCTTTGGAGTTAGATCTTTGAAAAAACTATCTTTGATACCAAAGTAAAGGAATAAAGTCTTTAAAGCCTTGCCAATATTCTAATTTCCTCATGTTGAAGACATCATTTCTGAATGCATGGTTGTAGGAAATGCAAAATGTCAAACTTTGTTTGATGATTTCAAGATTGTGTTCTTGCAAAAGAGTGATTCCACTCTGAAGTACCATATTAATTGAGGAACTCCAGTCATTATCCTAAACATTCAGAAGGGTTTAGGTGATATACAAGTTATCTTTCACTTTAATTTCTTGAATTAGTCTGAGTTTGTCCAGAGTGTGAGACTTCAATAGTTCTAGTCCCATTTCCATCTATGGTTGAGCTAGCTATAAATATTCATCTAGAAAGGCTAGCTATAAATATTCATCTAGAAAGGGCACACATTAGCAGGCAAAAGATTATAGACATTCTCTCTAGTCAGGTATTTCATCCTTCATTATATAAGGTAGTTAGTGATGATGTAGTTTCATGCCCTCAGTTTCAATTGACCAAAGTTTCAGCTGAAGAAATGGCACCTCCCATGTTGAAGACTGTAATCCAATTACCATTTGAGTTGACAGCAGCACATCTACTCCAGTTTCTGTTTACCTCAAGAGGTCACATAGGATGCTTGGTGGTTGTGGATCAAAGTGGATTCAAAGTTGGTGGTTGCCATTCCTATTGGGAATAAAACCTCTAGAACAAGTATCTAGCACTTTTGAACATAGGGTATTGCCTGTTTTGCCTAGAAAGCAATATCACTTGCTTACAAACAATGATCCAGAGTTCTAAAGCCAAGAATTTGAGAGTTTTGTAAGAATATGGTAGCTATCATATACTGACTACCCAATATAAACCTTCAAGTAATGGGGCAGTCAGTCGAATGAGCAAATAAGACTATCAGTGAATTCCTTAGGAATTTGATGCAAATTCCAGGCTCCTGGGACTTGTCCTTAACAAGGGCAGTGATGACTTACAAATCAATCATTCATTCTGAATTTTGGAAATCTCCCACCAAATTCTTGTTGGGTACAAAACATTCAGAACCAGTTCTACCCATCATCCCAGTTCAGACTCGAGAACAATGGACTACATGTCACCCTAACTTTTATTCTTTCCAGAAAGGACAATTAGTAGTCAAGAAAACCATCGTTAAAGGGCATGTAGCATCCAACAAAATCAGGGATAGGTATGAAGTTCTTTCCCAAGTATTAAGGGTAGAACCAAATGGTATTGCTTTGTGTTCTTTTAACATCTTTTATATCTTGGACAAACTAACAACAAAGAAATTGAAGCTCATCACACCCAACTTAAGGGGTGGAAAGAACTCCGGCTGTATATACAATCACATCCTAGCTATTCAAAGCTAGTAAATGCAGGGTTAATTCAGGATGTAAAGTCTAGTGGTCATCCAGTTTAAGAACCAGTAGTCAGTAATCCAATCTCTGTTCCAGTTAAGACTTGGGCTGTGTTGCCTACCAAATATAGAAAAAAAAAAAAATGAATAAAATGATTTTAAAAAATCTCACTTTCAAATCACAAACCTCTATGGTTTATGGCTTGTAATTATTATTACAGTAAACTCTCAGTATTTTAGACCCAAGTGGTCCTGATGTTGCATGGTTTGGACTTGTCCATACCACCAGCTGGTGAGTTTACATGTGTGAATAATTTTTTCTTTCTTGTAACCTGAAGAAAGTAGGAAATCCTTTCTGCCACAATATTCCCCTCTTAAATGTAAAACTTATAAATTTTTTTAATTCCACTTATCCATTACCCTATACCCTACTTTTAAATCTGACTCTTTTTGTTTTTTTAGATCATTTTGTCTCCTTTTCTTTCTTTTAATTTTTTGTCCCAGTTTATTTCTGTCAGCTAAATTTCTTTCTTGTAACAATGTTACTGGGATACACAACTATTTGCACCTTTGCATGTTTAGTGAGAAGTGTTTAGTGGGTTTAATGTGAAAAATAAAACGGTAAAAAAGTGTAGTGTAAAAGGATTTACAGCAATTAGTCTTATTCTGATATAGTATGTCCTCACAACCTTTCACCACTTCCACATTCTAATGTCTTCACTATCCTTCACTGTCTCCACAGCACCCTGAGCTGCCTATTATTCCTGAAGGTAAGAAAACAAATAAAAATATTGTACAGTAGTTTAGATTTTGTATGTATTATTAATCATTTACAGATGTAATATGTAGTAGTGTTTTAAGCTGTACTTTATAGGTTTATTATACTTCATTTACAGGTATATAATGCATATTTTCCTATTTATTTGGAATAACCCAGACTTTTGCATAATCTGGACAGCCCTCCCAAACAATTAGTCTGGAAAATCAAGGATTTACATATACATTCACATTTATACTAAATTTAGGTTGCATTTAATCATTTTAATTTAATGTATAATACAAGTTACACAATGTAGCAGGTTGGTGGGTCTGGCAGTCCAGTTACCTGTCAGTGTACATGAAACTGCAAAGCAAAACATATGTATTTTGATGCCTTTCTAATTGTAAGTAAAAATAATGCTTTATACTCAAGTCAAGCAGAGGAATCCTAATTAAAACCCACTCTAATAGACAGAGTTTATTTCCACAACAGTTTCAATGCCCACTGGCATCCTCTTTGGGTGGTTACAGAAAAATGAATGAACCAAAAACAAGAGGGAAAACAGTCCAGGGACCATTAAGAAATTTCCACCTAGGTTAGGTCCTGTTCTCCTGACACTGGAAGGGCATTTTTATTAAAGGGACCCGCTTATAAGTACATTCGCACAAATTTAAAACCAGGGGTGGGGAGTCGGCCAAAAACAACCGACTCCCGACTCCTGAGTCGGTATTTTTAAAAACCGACTCTTTCCTTATCATGCTGATCTACAACCTTATAAATATTGGGATGTTTGTTTCGTAGATGGCGTTTCAAGTTTGAGGCTCTAGTTGGAACATTAGCATGTTTCCCAGTGTAAGCACTAATTTTTGCATTACACTCTTTACCATCCTTTTCTACTTGACAAATAAAAATACTTTCATCCTCATTTAGCTTAAAATATTGAAAGACTGCTGATTTTCTACTAGGCCCACGACTCATTACTAATAGGGGCTAATTAAATTAATAATTAATATATTGCTAATTTTTATATGGTACTTAGTATCCTAAAATAGAAATATGAAATTCATTTGCTAAGATTTACCAGAAAATAAATCAAATGTGGAAGTGTGAATCTAGAATTAGTTCAGGAAGATATTTATTTAGGGCATAGTAGTAGTCTGGTAAATTGTTGGCATATAGAAATTGAATCAGAGTCGGGAGTCGGCCGTTTTTACCGACTCCCGACTCCCCACCTCTGTTTAAAACTATCTTCTTGTTCTATATGTACAGATTCCATTATTTTTTATATATAATTATTACATTTATTATTAAATTTATTACATTTAATATTGCATTATTATTTATTACAGAAATTATAAATTTATTATTACATTGATTATTACACTGTTGTTTATTATACAGAAACTATAAACTGAAAAATGAATGAAAAAGGCAAGAAGGAAACAATCCAGAGACCATTAAGGAATTCACACTTAGGCTAAATCCCATTCCTACGACCCCAGAAGGGCATTTTTAAATTTTTTTTTATTAAAGGGTCCCGTTTATAAGTACATTTGCACAAATTAAAACTATTTTCTTGTTCTATACATACAGATTCTATTATTTTTACATAATTACTACATTTACATTTTTGAACATTTATTATTATTATTACCTTTACACTAATTATTACATTTATTTTATTACCTTTATTATTACATTTATTGCACTTATATTTATTTCCATATTTATTACTTCCATTATTACATTTACATTAACGTTTATTATTCCATTTACATTTTACCAAAAAAAAAAAAAAAAAAAAGCAAGTAAGAGAAGGGACCTTTAAGAAATTCACACTTAGGTTACAACCCATTCACCTGATGTCATAAAGGATTTTTTTGACCAAGAATCTCATCAAAGGGTCCAACTTATAAGTACCTTCACACAAATTAAAATTACCTTCTTGTTCTATACAAACAGATTCTATATGAGAAACACTAGTGGCTGTGAAGACCAAGAAGCTGCAACTCAAGTTCCTGCAAGAGTGTTTAGTGGAGCAAATGTGCCCAAAGTCCTTGATACCATTTACCTTCAGGAAGGACCATATACCATTTCCGAATTTTGCCAGAGAAATTTTGAAGGAACGTAATCCGTGTGTTAAAAAGAGGGATTGACCATATGTATTTCAAACTAAGAAATTGTCTACGCGTCCTTAAATTGCATGTGTCGTGTGAACTACTTGTGGTGCTGTTTGAAACTGCAGACTATAAATACAATGTGGAGACTAGATGCACCGAACAACGACTTAACAGAAAGCTATCTAATTTATGTGATGAAAGTGCTTGGTCAAAGTGGGTGGTGGAAGGTTCCATTTTAAATTTATCGACATATGTCTTATCCAAATCCAAAAAGGAAGTTCTTAATTTAGGGCTGTCCTTTGCCCTTAAACCAGACAAAAACACTGTTTTAGATTTTGTGTCTTCCGTAGTTAATTCCAGGGTGGATATTCCGTGTTTAAATGGTTTGATTCTGAGCAAGTTTCTGGAACATTTCAGTTCAATGGACTTGATTCCCAAAAGATTCGGGTTAGCTTTAGACAAGCTCAGAAAGAACGAGGCAATATTTGTCACTAAAGCAGACAAAAGTAACACTGTGGTTATTTTGGACAAGTGTGATTATAAACAAAAAATGGAAGCGTTACTTAGTGATGAATTCACTTACACCAAAGTGAGATCATCCCCCCTAAAGCGTCTTTCTGCTGAATTCAACAAAACTATCAGGAACTTATTAAAAGATGTCCCGGCAATTGACCCTAAAAGATTTCTACAGATTAACCCCAAACTCCCCCACATTTACGGTTTACCCAAAACCTATAAGATTAATATACCACTCTGTCCCATTATTTCACACAGGGGTTCCTTTAGTTACAGGTTATCTAAATTACTTGCAGATAAATTGTCCCCATTAGTTGGTAAATTTTCAGGCTTGCACATCACTAATTCCTGTGACTTTATTAATAAAGTTATGCCCTTAGATTTAAAGTGGGGCAGAATGATCAGTTTTGACATTGAGTCCTTGTTTATGAAAGCTCCCATTGATGATGACTTAAGTGTTTTAGATAGAAAATTGCCAACATGTAATGTAGAACTAGGCATGGCCACACCTGTATTTTTAGAACTGATAAAACTCTGTGTCACCAATAATGCCATCTCCTTCAGTGAAAATTTTTATTTGCAACATTTTGGTATGGGAATGGGGTCCCCTTTATCCCCAATAGTGAGTACATTATACATGAAATATTATGAGTTGGAATTGTTGCAAACAATATGGCCCAGGAATCTAATTTGGTTTCATTATGTAGATGATATTTTCTCATTTTGGCCTGACCACTGGAACAACTTTGACACTTTCTTTGTCATTAAATAATCTTGTTCCCTCCATTAAATTTAAATATGAATGGGAGAACAACAAACAATTACCTTTTCTAGATGTTTTGGTTATTAACGAAAGCGGAAACCCCAATTTCACAGTTTATAGAAAACCTACTCATTGTAATTCGTACATTCATTATTTTCCATATCATGATGAAGGGGTTAAAAGCTCAATTATTTCTTCCATGTTTTAAGAGCACTCAGGATTTGTAGCCCACATTTGCTGGACACAGAATATTCAAAGATTTGGAACATTTTTAAGGATTTAAAATATCCTGAGTGGTTTATCAGAAAGGCGTATTTTAAAGCCAGAAAATCTTTTTATGCCCCTTGGGAACCTTCAGTTAACCAAAAACAATATGTGAGTTTGTCTTACATTGCTGGCTTAGAAAGAGTAAAACTGTTGATGAAAGATTTTAAGTTTGCTTTGGCATTCAAATATTTGTCTACCATGAAAAGTAAATTGGTTAGGAATAACGTTGCGAAACAGGAACAAGCCTGTGTCTACAGCATTCCCTGTAAAAGTTGTGATTTAGTATACATAGGAGAAACTGGAAGAAATATTGAAATCCATATTAAAGAACACAAATATGCCTTTAGAAGAAGTTGTAATACTAATAATGCCATTTTTTACCATGGCAGCCAAAATAATCGTGCTATAGATTGGGAATCAAGTAAGGTACTTTATAAATGTAATAATTATATCAAAAGAAAAATAATAGAATCTGTATGTATAGAACAAGAAGATAATTTTAATTTGTGCGAAGGTACTTATAAGTTGGACCCTTTAATGAGATTCTTGGTAAAAAAATCTCTTACGACGTCGGGTGAATGGGTTGTAACCTAAGTGTGAATTTCTTAAAGGTCTCTGGATTGTTCCCTTACTTGCTTTTTTTTTTCTTTCGGTAAAATGTAAATGGAATAATAAATGTTAATATAAATGTAATAATGGAAGTAATAAATGTGGAAATAAATATAAATGCAATAAATGTAATAATGAAGGTAATAAAATAAATATAATAATTAGTGTAAAGGTAATAATAAATGTTAAAAAATGTAAATGCAGTAATTATGTCAAAATAATAGAATCTGTATGTATAGAAAAGATAGTTTTAATTTGTGTGAATGTACTTAATAAGCGGGACCCTTCAAAATAATATATATATATATATATATATATATATATATATATATATATATATATATATAATATATATATAAAAAAGCCTTTCCGGGTTGTGGGAATGGGATCTAGCCTAGGCGCAAATTCCTTAATGGTCTCTGGATTGTTTCCTTCTCGCCTTTTTCATTCATTTTTTGGTTTACAATTTCTGTATAATAAACAAGTGTAATAATCAATGTAATAATAAATTTATAATTTCTGTAATAACTAATAATGCAATATTAAATGTAATAAATTTAATAATAAATGTAATAATTATGTAAAAAATAGAATCTGTATGTATAGAACAAAGGGATAGTTTTAAATTTGTGCGAATGTACTTATAAGTGGGTCCCTTTAATAAAAATGCCCTTCCAGTGTCGGGAGAACGAGATCTAACCTAGGTGTGAATTTCTTAATGGTCCCTGGACTGTTTTCCCTCTTGTTTTTGGTTCATTTGTTTTTCTGTATCCACCCAAAGAGGATGCCAGTGGGCATCGAAACTGTTGTGGAAATAAACTCTGCCCATTAGAGTGGGTTTTAATTATCATTTTAACCTTCACGTAGGAAAAAAGTGAAGTTTTTGCATTTACAGAGGAATCCTGATGTGGTTGGAACACATTGCATGATCCATCAAGAGGTGCTTGCATTAAAAACTCTCCCTGTGAAGCTGAGTGCAACCTTGGCAAGTGTGGCCAATGTTGTGAACTACGTCAAGGGTGGGGTACTCACCACCAGATTGTTTCAATAACTGTGCATGGATTTGGACTTAGCACACCACACCCATTGAAGTATGATGTGGATGATGTTCCTGAAGACATTCAAGAAGAATTTTTTTAGCTGACAAATGATCAAAAGTGAAAAGTGAATTTCCCAGGCTGAGCCTTCCTGACTTGTGGGATGGGCCAAGATGCTCCCAGTATACTCAAAGACCAGCCACATAGCTCTTCAAGTCCTCATCCCATTTTCATCTACCCAACTTTGTGAGTCAGCATTTTCATCTCTACTGGCAATAAAAATGAAAGCATGAAGCAAACTGGAAGGCAAAGCAGATTTGTGATGTACTTTGAGTGTTACTGTACCTGAATTGGCAGTGCTAGTCACAGACAAACAAATGCAAGTTTCCCATTGAACTATCTGGCCCTATGTCCTATCTATCCTATCCAATTTGATTTGGGAGTGATGGTGAATTAAAATGATCTTAAGCTGCTTTAAAAATTACTACTACTTCAAGTCTTGGCTGGGTAATGGGGTGAGCAGTGCCATTCCAGGTGGGTAATGGAAGTACAGTGGGTGGGTTGAGAACCCCTGTTCCAAACAGTCTTTGGAATGGAGTAATTTCCCACTAGAATTTAGCAAAATAACTCCAGAAGGAAATTCTCCAACTGCTGAGGTTGAACCCATTGCTGATAACTTGGATGCTGCTGCTTATGATCAAGTTCAAAAGATTGATTCTGATAACCAGATACTAAAAAGTCTATTCCAGCTGACTCAGAGCCTCATGTACCTGATCCAGTACCTATCAGTTTCATGTGTGGAATCTGCAGTCTGGGTTTTTTGTAGCTTTCCTTTACTTATTATTCCTCTCCTTTCTAGTATTTCTCTGCATCTGGCAATTGGATGTGACATAGAAGGAAGAATAAGTTGTCAAAATGTATTTTCTATTTGAAAAGACAATTTTGTCACTTACCCCTTCTTATCAGTGCAGTGATTAAATATGAAATCTTTTAAGTGATATCTTGTGTTTAGTATTTAAGTTTAAAACTGAAGATGATTAAGTGTAAGTTTGTTTCATTTGTATTTGTGCATTGTGTTAGTCTAGTTAACTTGGAGGGTTCCCTGTTGAGGCTGGTCTAGTTGGTGGCTGGAGTGGCATTCCTTACAATTGGTCTTTCTCTAGTGGTTGTACAACCACCGAGAGTGGAAGGAATGTAGAGTTTTGCTGATTCTCATTTCTTAAGTGTTTTTATTTAAAAAAAAAATTTTTTCTTTCCAGCCACAGCTTGATTGGGAAGAGATTTTTGAGCAAAGCCTTGTCTCCTGCCTTCCAGTTTGCTTAATCTTCATTAACTTCATTGCCTGCCAGAAAAATTGGATTCATATCACAGGAAGAACTGCTTCCAGAGTTAAACCCAGGTGGGTTCTCTAGTTCTTTCACAACCATGCTGTTGGCTTACCTTTGTAAGTTTTATTTCATTACATCTTCTCTATTCATGGCCTCAGATTCTTGTGCTCAAGGCAGAAAGTTTTAATAAATGAACTTTTAGACTGTTTTCAATTTGTTTCATAACTACACTCAGAACACTAAAAAATATTTACACCAGAATGTTTTAATAAATTAACTTCTAAACTACATTTTTGATTTGTTTCATAATGATGCTGATAAAATTTTAATAATTTTGCACTTCTTCCTTTCTACAGCATCTGGAGAGTTTTATTTTCCGGAGTTAACCCTTAACCCTCAGAAATTTTTAGGTACAGCACAGTACCTGGCATAGGATAGGTATGCTGTATCTCAAGACTACCTACTATTTCTCCAGATGTCATACTTATGTGCACTTGGTCAAGGAATTATACTGTAGATTTTTTTTACTACTTCTGTCACTCTTGCCACTATTGGGATGATCTCATGTTCAACATTCCACATCCTTCATATTTCATGCTTTAGTTGTTAATATTTAAGATCTTTCTTTCATGGTTTGCGACATTCCAGTACCCTGGGACTCCAACTTCCACCAGGAGGAATTTATTACCCTCCTTTTCTCTCACTAGAATAACAGGATGCAAATCAGACATAGTAATGTCAGTTGGTACCTCATAATCTTATAGGAGGAAGACTTTATCATTGTCTTCTATTCCTTGTGGAATATGTTCTCAGTGTTTCTCTGTTTAAAGACATTTCATATTTCTTGCATAATCTGAAGTGAATTAGCCTGCAGACTGCACTGTGCCTCTCTCTGTAGTTTCTACTATGTAGAAGTACCTCTCATCCAGATAGTATGTGGCATAGTCTGCACTTCTCAGTTCCATATATCCTGTACATCCTGTCTGCTAAGATTCCTCTCAGTAATTTGTATATTGTGGGCAAACATGTGATTGGTCTGCATTTACTTAGGTTCTGGTTTCTTGAGATTTTGGTAGCAAGAATGTTCTCCATTTTGTCAACCATTCTGGTGTTTCTTCTTTTGCTGTTAGGATCCTATTGAAGCACCTTGTCAGTTTTCTTCTCACTGATGTTACCCTTCTTAGCCAAACATTTTATCCTGTCTAGCTCTGATGCTTTCCAGTTGCTACTCTGTTTTACTTTCTCTTCTACCTCTCCCAATGTTATTCTGACCATGTTCATATCTGTAATGTTTCTAATCCATTCACTGTTTTACAGGCTTCCTATTCATTCTGCATTTTCATTATGGCTGACTTTCACTCCCATAGATGTTCTTCCAAATGCTCCACTTGTTCTTTTTCAGGTGATCTTTCTACATTTATCTGAGCATTCTTTAGTTCTCTGAATAGTTTTGTTGGGTTGTCCTCAACCATCACATATTATTCTTTTTTCTCCAGTTGTATGTATCTTAGTAGTCATTTTGTGTTTGCTACCAGTCAAGGTTTTTCCTGGGAATGCTCTGTTGGATTTTTCTTTCACTGTCCAATTTTTCCCTTTGAATTAATACCATGGTCTTTCTTCTTCCCTGTTCTGATCTTATTTTCCCCCTTACATGAGCAGTTAGTAATGAGATTTCTTTTCTTAGTTTATCTACACTGTTTTCTAATATATGTTGTCACCTTGACTTACCATCTCTTCCACCATTTCTTTGATTTTGATCCTGGGTGTTATTCTTGGACATATTTATACCTATCATCTCTGTTACACTAACTGCACTATATGTCTTCTCTGTAGATCAGGATTCTCTTTTTCATCTCTCTCTCTCTCTCCCTTTGTGGGGGTTGCCCCCCTGTTTGTGTAACCTGTCCAACTTCAGGGGCATTAGTTGGGCTTTTATTCTTTTTGTTTTTTCCCTTCTACTCCAGCTGGAGAGTGTTTCTTACTTCAAGGGTTAAACCTTAACCCTAAGGAATTTTTAGGTACAGCCTAGTAGGTACCAGGCATAAGATAGAGGTACTGTATCATAATATTTCCCCTACAATTTCTCCATATATTATACTTATGGGCAGTTGGTCAAGGAACTCCACTGTAGATTTCTTTACTGTCCCTGTTGCTCCCACCACTATTGGGATGATCTCAGGTTCTACAGTCCACATTCTCTGTATTTCATGTTTGAGTCTCTGGTATTTTAAGACCTTTTCCCTTTCATAGTTAGCGACATTTCAGTCTGCTGGGACTCCTACTTCCACCAAGAGGCATTTGTTACCCTCCTTCTCTCTCACTACTATGTCTGGCCTGCATCCTGATACTCTGATGTCAGTTGGTATCTCATGATCATATAGGAGTAGCACTTTATCATTGTCTTCTCTTTCCTTGTGGAATATGTTCCCAATGCTTTTCTGTTTCTAGCCCTATTTCATATTTCTTAAACAGCTTGAAGTGGATTAGCTTGCAGACTGCATCGTGTCTGTCTATGTAGTTTCCTGTGTAAGAGTACTTCACATCCAGATAGTATGTGAGACTCAGTTTCTGGGCTCTTTGAGCACAGTCTGCACATCTCAGTTTCATTTCTAACTTCAATATTTCTTTTGAACCAGTTTGTCTGTAGTGCCTGGTCTTGTGCTGCCACCATCAGCCATTCATCTTCTGGTCTCAGTGCCCCTCTTTCCGGTGGAGTGGGCTCCATCCTCTACCTCCCTATGGAGTACAGGACTGGTCTGCAACTGCTGGAGGTATGTGTTGCTTTGAGTTAAGAATGTGTTGCATGGTTTGTAATGCATTCTTATTTTACTTCTTTTCATCTTTCACTCCTTTCTGGCAGAGTGGGCTGTATCCTCTACCTCCCTATTCTCTTTGACTATTTTTCCGACTTGTTGGCAGTGGCCGGCGGATGGTGATGGTGTTTTTCTTTCTGAATTAATTTTAACCCATGAGTGATAGGTTTTGCTACTTACTTAACCCCTTATTCTCTTCTTTTAACCCCTTACTTTCTTCTTTCTCTCAGGCTAACCTTAGAGTGGATCTTAGGGTCTTTGTTAGCCTTAGCTTTTGTAGATCTGAAGATCTGTAGAACTCCACAGTTTTATCCCTCTATTAGGGTTTCTTTCCCGGGATCCTGGGATCCTAGCTGTTTTTATTGGATTTGAAAATCCCAGGAAATCCCAGAATTTTAAAATGACTTAATTTATTTTTTATTGATTTATTTGTTTTTCTTTTGTTATTAGAAGGTTCTTGGGTAGAATTAAAGAAAACTGTATAATATTTACCACATTTTATTCTACTTTTCTGCTTTCTTAAATGAACACCTACTAGCATTAGCAACTTAGAGCAATCTAAAAGTGGGCCCGTATGCCAAAAACTGGCCAAGGGAACGTCACTAGCACTGCGTATAATACAAGGAGCTGAGTCTCAGTATATTATCTTGCGATCGCAGGCAACTCATCTTGCTCAGAGTTTAAGCAAGCATTTGAAGCAAGAACTGGTTATTCAAGACAATAGGGAACAGAACTTCAAACATCATGAATTTATTTGATGCACTGAAAACCATTCTGCCAACCTCTGTTGAATCAGAGAGCCTTTTCTGCAGGAGGTTTATTTATCACTAAGTTGAGAACTCATCTTAGTGATAGAAGTATCGATTCTTTGTTTTTTAAGAAGCTACTTTAAAAATGTTGATTGACTCTTTAAATGTTTTAAGATAAATGTTTTAAGATAAATGTTTTAAGATAAATGTTTTAAGATAAATGTTTTAAGATAAATGTTTTAAGATAAATGTTTTAAGATAAATGTTTTAAGATAAATGTTTTAAGATAAATGTTTTAAGATAAATGTTTTAAGATAAATGTTTTAAGATAAAACATTTATCTTAAAACATTTATCTTAAAACATTTAAGATAAATGTTTTAAGATAAATGTTTTAAGATAAATGTTTTAAGATAAATGTTTTAAGATAAATGTTTTAAGATAAATGTTTTAAGATAAATGTTTTAAGATAAATGTTTTAAGATAAATGTTTTAAGATAAATGTTTTAAGATAAATGTTTTAAGATAAATGTTTTAAGATAAATGTTTTAAGATAAATGTTTTAAGATAAATGTTTTAAGATAAATGTTTTAAGATAAATGTTTTAAGATAAATGTTTTAAGATAAAAGGATGAAACTATTTTTTCTAATGAAGTTTATTATAATTAAAGGAATATAATATTTTAGCCTTTTATTTGTCCCCTGCAGATGAATAGCATGATAAATATTATGTTTAATAAATAGCTACCACTGATTGGTAAACTCAATTCAAGTATTACAATGCAAAAGTGGTCATCTAGGCATAAGTAATTGTTTATCCCAATTCTAAAAGGGTATTTTATCACTGAACAATAAAAAAAATTACCGTTCTCTTAAATATACAACCATTTCCTGGATTTCCCAGGATCCCGGGAATTGGCTTCATTTTTCTGGGAATTCCCAGGATTTCCCAGGATGAAGAAAGCTGCATATAAGGAGAAACCCTACTCTCTATCCATGCTCTGCTTAGCATGTCCTCTTTGTATACTTTGCTGAATTTGTGCTCCTCCCAGTTCTCCTTTTCTTCTGATCTTTTCCTGTTATACCTTCTTTTTATGGTGCTTATCTTTTCCACGAGAGGTTTATTTGCACTGTCTTCAAGCTGTTCAGGTCCTATGCCACTAGATAGTCATTTGCCTTCTTTGAAAATGATGTTGTTTGAGGCTTTTCACATTCATGGTCTCTTACAAATCTAACTAGCCTTTCTTCTCCTTCCTTTATCTACTGTGCTAATCCTATTATTGTGGCTTTGTGCACTTGGTCTATTAGTGCATGGAGCATTTTTCTGGTGATTGTATCCAGTTTATTGATTTCTAGCTGGGTCCAATTGATTATGCTAAAACTGTATGACAGTAGAGGTACTGCCAGTAAGTTTATAGATAGGATCTTATTTTTACTGTAGGTGAGATTTTAGGATTAGTTTTAGCCTTTTTGAATATTCTTTCCGCAGTCTTTCTTTCATAATGTCATTTTCCATCTTTTTAGATGCCTCCATCCCCAGATATTTATATGGAGCCTCTTGCTCTAGTTCTTCTATCACGATATTGTCCACCCTGATGTTTTCTGATTCACACCTTTTGCCTTTCTTTAGTGTGACAGTGGCACACTTCTCAAGCCCAAACTCCATCTGGATGTCATCCGAGAACTTTTTGACCTCCCTGATCTCTTCTGTTGCTCACTTTTGATTGGGGTGTACAGTTTTAGGTTGTTCATGTAAAATGTGATATATTTTTAGGCTGCCCTTTTCCCTTGGTCTCATCATGTAGCCTTTGTTTAGGTTATTTATTAGTTGGCTAAGTGGGTTTAGTGCCAGTACAAACAAAAGCAGGGATATTGAATCACTCTGGTAGATCCCTTTCTTGATTCTCACACTGTTCACCTCTAAAGTTCCCTTACTGTGATGGAGAGTTAGGTTTGTTTCCCATCGTGTCATAGCTGTTTCTAAGATGATCCTGATGGTGGGGTGAATCTTGTATAGTCTCAAAACTTCCTTCACCCATGAATGGGGTACACTGTCATATGCCTTTTTGTAGTCAATCCATGCCATGCTTAGGTTTCTCTGTTTCTTTCTGTTGTTTTCCAATAGAGCCCTGTTGATTAACAGCTGGTCTTTTGTCCCATATGTTCTTCTGCTACATCCTTTTTGTTCTGGGCCTATAATGTTGTTTGAGAATGCTTTAACAAATGAACAGTTAGAGCACCTTTACGATTAACTGCATAATTACACACAGAACATTTAAACTTTTTCATTTCAGAATGCTTTAATGAGTGAATTTTTAGATTACCTTTATAATTAGTTGTATAATTACATTCAGAACACTTAAGCATTTTTGTTCCAAAATGCTTTAACATATGAATTTTTAGAGCACCTTTATAATTAGTTGTATAATTACATTCAGAACACTTAAGCATTTTTGTTCCAGAATGCTTTAACAAATGAACTTCTAGACTATGTTTGTGATTTGTTTCATAACTACACTGAGAACATTTAAATAATTTTGTACCAGAATGTTTCATTAAATGAACTTTTAGATTACTTTTTGTATTTGTTTCGTAACTACACTCAGAACATTTAAAGAACTTGCCAGAATGGTTCAATATATGAACTTTTAGACCACCTTTCCAATTTGTTTCATAACTACAGTGAGAACATTTAAATAACTTTGCAGCAGAATGGTTTAGTTCATGAACTTCTAGAGTACTTTTTTTATTTGTTTCATAATGACACTGAGAACATTTAAATAATTTTATATCAGAATGGATGTTTAATAAATGACATTTTAAATTACCCTTCTGATTTGTTTCATAACTACACTGAGAACATTTAAATAATTTTGCACCAGAATGTTTTAGTAAATGAACTTTTAGATTACTTTTTCTCTTCCATGGAAACTCATCTGACTTTTTGACTTTCATTTCATTGTTTATTCCAGAAGTGCTTGGCATCATTATCCCAGTTTCTTTATCTATGATAGCATCATCCTGAAAGGAGAGAGAATTTCATTCACATTTATCTTCATTACTATTATTAAATTCCTAAATAGTAAACTTTATTATTATGATTATTAGGGTGGAGTAAAAAAATCGAAAGTGCCAGGATCAAAATTGAGGGAGTCTAAATAGCTGTCTTTTGTCCAGGATTAAACTTTAAAACTGATTTTGGGTGGTTGCATACAAAACTGTGACTGCTATCAGCCAATTTATACAAATTGTATGTGTGTGTCCAAAATTTTAACCCAGTGACCTATCTTAGGTTCTAGATGTGATAGAAAGACAATTTAAAAACTGTTTATGATGTATTTTTTACCTCTGAAACAGATTAAAACATTTGCAGAGGGCTGTAGGCTCAATAATGCATCAAAATATTCATATTTCATCATTTTTGCTAAAAAAAAAAAGCAATTTTTCAGCCTTTTTTCTCCAGAAAACAGCTAAGGAAAACAGTAAGGAATGCCTTACATCAGATAAAAAAGGAGAGGAGTACAGCTGGAGCAAGTAAAAGAAAGGAATCAGTGATCAAAATTGAGGGAGTCTAAATAGCTGTCTTTTGTCCAGGATTAAACTTTAAAACTGATTTTGGGTGGTTGCATACAAAACTGTGACTGCTATCAGCCAATTTATACAAATTGTATGTGCGTGTGACCAAAATTTTAACCCAGTGACCTATCTTAGGTTCTAGACGTGATAGAAAGACAATTTAAAAACTGTTTATGATGTATTTTTTACCTCTGAAGCAGATTAAAACATTTGCAGAGGGCTGTAGGCTCAATAATGCATCAAAATATTCATATTTCATCATTTTTGCTAAAAAAAAAAAAAAAAAAAAAAAAAAATTTTCAGCCCTTTTTCTCCAAATATTTTGTTTTTTATTCAAAATTTTTTTATATTTTTCTTTTCAGGTTGAATTTATAGTATTGATAAATACATATACTTTGATAACCTTATTGCCAAAAAATACTGCATAGTAGGGTGTTAAGACGCAGTGACAGTTAAAATTCTTGATGGAGGTGTCACACATTTTCAAGCACAGACTCATTCACCAATGGAAAGTTCCTCTTCGTAAAAATGTCATCCAACGTGTAATGGCAGAAGAGAACTGGACAACCAGACAAGCAGCTGATACAGTTGCACCAAGTCTGATTGAACACTGGATTTAGTGCAATGTTTATCCAATTTCACGCCCCAGTGTCACCAGCAAGATTCAGGATCTAGTCAAAGAATTTTCGAGTCCCTTATAAAAAGATTTAAAATGTTATACTTTTGTAAATTTTGTAGTTACATTTATTTGTTTGTAACAGTAATTTTATTAACATAATCATGTGATTCAGTGATTTGCAAATCATAAGAATGATTGGTAATAAATTCTGTTTTGACTAGAACTTAATTTAGGGTTTATAATTGAAATTTGCATTCACAACATTAAAGTTTTAGTAATTTTGTAGGTTTGATAGATATCCAAAAAAGAAATGTGGTGACAAGTTCCAGAGTGATCTTTCTTCCTTCATTGAAAAAACTTCCAAGTTGTTTGACATCTTCTGTGAGGACTAAAATCAGAGAAGAGATTTAGAACATTTGTATCAACTCAAAATGACAGAAGAAGGCTATGCTTTCTATGAGGACCAGAAAACAGCTAAGGAAAACAGTAAGGAATGCCTTACATCAGCAGACATCAGATACAAAAGGAGAGGAGTACAGCTGGAGCAAGTAAAAGAAAGGAATCAGTGAGTTTGATCTATATAAATTAAAAAACTTTTGATTAACAGCCACTGAAAATCTGGGTTTCTTAAAATGATTGTGCTACAAATTATAAAATTTTATTTTTTTTGTCTTTGGTAAACTATCTTGTATCATAATCATATTGTATTTTATTATCCCCAGGGAAGAGCTCAGAAGAGTTTTTCAAGTTGTTCCATCAAGCTCAGCAGCAATACATGACAGTGATCTCAATAGTCTCTCAAGTCAGGGCAGCCTGGAATCACACGATGAAACAGCTGGTGTCAGTGAACAAGAAGAATCCAGGACAGAACAAAATAGGGAGAGTCTACCAAACCTTACTTTGCAGTGTGACAGGTATACTGTATAGTTTAAAATATGAGTATGCCTTGAACACTCTTGTTGCGCTGTTGACAATACCTTTGAAAAAATGATTTATAATCCATGTAACATTGCTAATAGTTAGAGTTCAAATATTGGACACTGCTGTCCAATGAACATCTTGTTAGAATATTAACTTGATATAAAATAAATGTCTTTTACCAGGTATCAAGTAAGTGACAGAGTGCATCATCAGTTTTAGGGGATTATGGAATTATTACTACTATTGATAAGATGACATAATTGACAGGTAACAGTCCCAATTATCTTGTACATTAGTATCTGACTCAAATTAAGTATTTCACAAAAAGGCATATGTTTTGAACAAGTGTTGAAATTTAAATATTGTTAGTCAAAACCTATGGAGCTTTCTTAAATAACCGTCTTTAAAATTGAGTAAATTTGCACTATGAACTTTGCAGGAACAAGCTGAGAAGAGAACGTGAAAAATATTGTAAAGCCATAAGAAAAGAGGTGAGTAAATTGTTTGAATTGGTGGATGCTATTTATGTAGATGGTTGCAAAGATGCAACAATAGTGACAGTTGAAGTAAATGGCAAATATTACAGAACTGAGCTAGAAGAGCACTATGTAATTGTAGGAGAACCTCGTAAGATTTAAAATTTTGATCTTTAGTTTACATTTTGTAACAGATATTACTCAAAATATTTATTTAGATGAATTTTGGATATAGAAATTGGAAAATAGATATGAACCCTGAAATATCTATCTAAAAAATTGTCTCTAATTTCTGAATACTATTTCAGGTGATTTCTACCTCTCACATGTGACTCCAAGTAATGGCAAGGGGTTGACTATTGCAACAGAGATATACAAGGCCTTCAAAGACACTGAATTACAAACCAAACTTGCCATGATAGGATCTGATGGGACTAATACAATGACCAGTTCATTCAGATGGTGGAGCTATCAGATGCCTGGAAGAACTGCTTGGTAGACCTTCACAGTGGAGCATTTGCCTGCTACACTGTAATGAGCGCCCTCTTTATCATGTCCTTGTTACTCTGGATGGAACAGCAAAGAGCCCAGACTCATTTTCAGGAAAGATAGGGGTTGAACTTGGTGGAAGTGTATCTCAGTGGGATGTGATTTCATTTGAGCCAATTAGGAATTCAAAATTTCATTATTCCCAACAAAGTACTGGAAGACCTCAGCACTGATTAGTATTATGCTTACAGAATCTGTATAGCTGTTAAGCTTGGCTGTGTTGATCCTGATCTTGAGCTCCTTGAAGTTGGACCAATCTGTCATTCATGGTGGTCAACTCTGGCACATACAGGAATATCTTGAAATTCATCGTTAATTCATTCTGGAATAACATGATGAAATATGAAACAATGAAATTCAAGGTAGATTATAACATGTTTCAATGAGAAAACATTTTAATTTGTGACACAAAAAATAAATTTATTTCATTTCTCTTCAAAATATATTAATGGGTAATTCTATGAGAAATAGACAAATGAAGTACACGGTCACCTCTTCAAAATTCATGAAACTTGGTGTGAGGGTTGTTTTAGGTCCAAATTACAAATTTCTGAATTTTTTTGAAAATTGGTCAAGTTGGTCAAATTTTATGGCTTGACCAAATTTCGGTCAAAGGAAAAAAACCAATAATTTTCAAACGTAAATATCTCAGCTCCTAATTGTGGTAGTGTAGTAAGTCTTAAATGATAAAATATGTAAAATTAACTGTAGTTTCTAAATATGTATCATTTTTTTTAGGGTAACAAAAATAAAATTAAGATTTTTTTGAAAAATTTTTTTTTTTTTTTTTTTGTGATTTGGCAGCAAGATATCATTTTTTGAAAAAAAGACCAGGAATAAATTTTTTTTATTTGATGTATGTACACCATAATCCCCATTATAATAATAGCCAAGTTTTGTTTGTTTGTTTATATGTCTGTCTGTTTGTTGCAGAATTGTGTCACGCTCTGAAGGAATTAGATAGGAATAATTAGAAGCTATGAATTATTGTATTACGGGTGGAAATGTGAAGCTCAAGATTTTCATGACTGTGTTCTTTTCTGTAGTTTAGCAATGGGGTGAGGGTGGGGGTGGGTGGAAGGGTGGTAATGGGGGATGGGTGTGGTAATGGGGAGGGGTGGGGGGAGTGGGTTAGCCCCCAAGTTGTATGAATGGTGAGGAGGTTTTGGGAGATACCAGATTCAGAAATGTTGACACAATGTGAAGCTCAAAATTTTCACGGCTGGGTTCTTTTTTTGTAGTTTAGCCTGTCTAACCGTCAGCGAAGCGATGGCACGGGTACACTATCCCCATTATAATAATAGCCCAGTTCTCTTGCCAATCGTCTTCTTATTTCTGCAGCAGTCTCCATTTTCGTGGTTCATATATATTTTGCCGTCATTCTTGACAGCACGGGTACACTAGTAAGTAATAAAAAGTCAGCTTATCGGTGATTATGAAAAAAAATGACTGAAAAAAAATCCTCCAAATTTTAATAATTTTTTGCTTTCTTTCCAGATTTTCAGTATACAGTATACCTAATTTTCTAGTATACGTAAATTTACCTAACCCTTAAAATGCCTCAAAACACAGAATTTTGTTGCGATCCTATGAAAAGACACTCAAAGAATTTTCTGTAACATCAAAAAAGTAAACTCTGCCATGGCAGCTGCAAGCTATGGAATTTTGGAAGAAAATCAATTACTATGCAGCAATTGCTATGTCACAATTAAAAAGAAGCCAATTGTATTAGAACATGTTCAACGTTCATCCAGAGAGCCGGAACCTGCGCCAATACCTGAGCCAGACATCCTTAACGAATCTATGGAGCGAAGCAGTAGCAATTCCACGAATCCACCACCATTGGAAGAATTTGTCGTTCAAGACAGGCAATTCAATAAAGACTTGCTCAGTGACAATATTTTACCTTTATTTGATGAAAGCCCTATTAAAACAGGTAATAAAACAATAGACTCCATTCAAGACATTTGTTTTTTAATGCCAAATTCGTAGTTTTCTGTTTTTAAATATTAGCATCAGCACTTGAATACATATATACAAAATATTTGATATTTGATTATTTCACGCAACCTAAATTTATGAATTTGTTTTACAGCTGGATTGAAGCCGGGACAAAAACAGATAAAGGCTTCTACGAAGTTGTAGATGTAGAGCTTTCTTTGCAAAAACGTCTGAGTGAACCTATTACTTCTATCAAAGATACTCAACAATTACATTGCTTCGTCCCAATTTCCAAGAATTCGTTGAAGGTTTATCCACTCTCTCAGAGTGCACAGTCAGTCGAAATAAGAGAGCTCATTAGAGTTTCTGCTTCGGTTCAAGAACATAATACTGTCTCTCAACGCGAAATTGAAACAGGCTCTTTTGTGGGTTGTATGTATGAAAATAAACTATGGCTCGGATTAGTTCAGTCCTTTGACTGTGAATATGATGATTTTCTGATAAAATTTCTCCATCCTTCAGGCGTATGTCCCTCATACATTTTTCCTGCACAAGATGATGTTTGTCACATTCCAACAGAAAATATATTTGGGAGTATTGAAGCAAGTTTACGAGGAGGAACAAGAATACAATACATTTTTCCACTTCAAGAATTAAATAACTTTTCAAAGATAAAATAAATTCTATCGAATGTATACTATTTAAGATTGTCTATATAATATTTCTAAAATTTTTATCTAAGATTTGTGTATCTACTTAATAGTTATAAAAATCTTTTCAAATTCTTTTTTCTTATTATATTATTAGTGTCTAAAATTTGGATTCACTGGATGAGAATACTGTCTCTTAATTCATTCTCAAAGACATGTGTACGTGTAGTATTAGGAAGAGTATTTTATACTCTGATAAGCGCTTTATAAATTAAACATTATTGTCAATATATTCTGTCCCTAAATATAAGAGAGGTTATGTACGTACATTGTACATATATTTTAAAAGATTTTTTCTCCTTTGGTTTATCTACATGTACTTTTTATGAATTGAAAATTGTCTTTTTTTGGACCAACAAGTCTGTAATAAATCTTCATTGTCTGAAAAAACATTTTATTACTTAATTTCAAACTCAGTTTTGAGCCTTATAATAAACTATAAGCTGACTTTTTATTACTTATTATGGTGTACATACATCAAATAAACATTTTTTATTCTTGGTCTTTTTTCCGAAAAATGATATCTTCGCTGCCAATTCGCAAAAAAAAAAAAAAAATTTGACATTTTTTCCAAAAAATCATAATTTTATTTTTGTTACCCTAAAAAAATGATACATATTTAGAAACTACAGTTAATTTTACATATTTTATCATTTAAGACTTATTACGCTACCACAATTAGCAGCTGAGATATTTATGTTTGAAAATTGTTGGTTTTTTCATTTGGCCAAAATTTGGTCAAGCCATAAAATTTGACCAACTTGACCAATTTTCAAAAATTCAGATTTTTGTAATTTTGACCAAAACCAACTCACACACCAAGTTTCATGAATTTTGGAGATGGTGGAGTGTACATTTGGCACTTTCATTTGTCTATTTGTCCTGGAATTACCCTAATATATTGTTATTAAACAGATTAATTAATCAAATTCTACTAATTTTTTGGCAAAATATAATAATATATTGCATTGGTAAACCGTTGAATTTCGTCAATTTCTATAATTTTTTTTCACATTTAAAAAAAAAATGACTAATCTGCGAATATAGATGATGGATTGCGAAACTATTAGTAGTAAAAGAGTGACAATGAATCTGCAAAATGACAAAATTTGAAATGATGAATTTTGAGGTATTCCTGTAGAATCTTCAGATTTTATACATCTCAAAGGAAGCAGGGTTGGCACCCAAACCCAAAAACCCACTGGAATTTTCAGTGGGTTTTTGTGTTTTTGGTCTGAGATGTTTATTTTAAAATAATTGAAATTTTTCTGATTACTACATTGTTCAAATGTAGCTAATTAGAATGCTTTGGCATGTTGATTATTTCAAGGAAGCTGATTTATAAAACAATTCTTAAATTATGCAATGTGTAAATAAAGATTATGAAAAATTGAAAAGTTTTATTGAACTTTTAAATGGTGTCCAGACTACAGACACAAATAGAGTACAGTAAAACTAATGAATGCTAAATAAAGGTGTGTATATATATTATTCACAAGTATTACTTGATCTTAAATGCTTATGAATTCTTATGAATGAATAGCCTGGTCTTAAATTTTGGACCCATTTAATAAATTCTTTATTCTCTACAACTACAAATGGAATATTTGCTGAAAAGAAAAATCTGTCCATTTGCAAATCTAGTTCTTTTTTTTATCTACAGTTGTTCTAACCACATAAACATTATCTGACCTTGCATTTTCTTGGCTGGAGTAGAATGAAAAAATGGTATGGAAGATTCAGAAGTGGTTGGTGAATGAAGTCTCGCAACTGTGAAATGTAGTGTCATCATGAACCAGGCTTTCATATGATTTGCTTGAAGAGGGTCTACTCTCAAAACTGCCATGTCTATATGTAGGAGGAGTTGCTGATGTAGCTGTATTTGTAAGCTCATCTGCTTCATCATCACAAACCTGTACCCATTTTTTATTGCATCGATTTAAGTGATATTTCACTCATTCTATTTTTTTTGAAAATACACATCTGCAGTATTTGCGCCGAACTCTATTTGGTTGGTCACTCAACATTTTTACTTCATCCCATTTAGCAGCTTTAAGTCTGCCACCAATATGTGCGGGTCTAACTTTAGGCATTATTAAATAGATATTAATTAACTAAAACTGATCTCTGAAAAAAAGATGTTCAAAAATAAGAATGTCTGTCTAGGCCTGTAAACAAATTGCAATAAAAATTCAGAAAAACACGCTACCGTGTTGATTTAAAATAGAACAAAAGCCACACTTTGTTAAATGAAAACGCAATACGTTTCAACAGCACACTGCTATCTTCTTCAATTGAAAGTGACCTTAAAACTGAAACAAAATATATAAATTCTAAAAATCATAGCTATAACTTTAATTTAAATTATGAAACCCAAAAAACCCCAAAACCCACCCAAAAACCCATGGGCTTTGGGTTTTTGCCAACCCTGAAAGGAAGACTTCCAAAGTTCTGGTCACACTTGCAGAGTTTTGTATCTTGGTCTATTTTCCAAGTTGGTTCCAGATCAAGGAGGAGTATCAATGCACAGAGGGTGCTAAGAACTTTTACGATATGCTCCAAATGATCCTGAAATTTCCTCACAAGGAAGCCAGGGAGATGCCCTAAAAACCCTCTACCAAAATGCATACTATGCTCACCCTTAGAACATATTAATTGCCATGCTTGCTGGTTCAGACCCATAAATCCTCAATGTCACAGTTAACAAGGTACTTTTGGTCAGAGGGAATGAATCAGTTGAAACAGTGATAGACAATGACTTCGAAGGTGGTGACTTGATAATTGATTCAGATAAGGATATTGAAGTCCCAGAGTTACAGCCTGACTTGAGTGTTGTGAGAGATGGTAGTATCAGGAGATACATAGTGCCTAAAATTGATAATGAAACTCAAGGGTATCTCAAAATGATAAACTTAACCCTTTCACTCACTAAGTGCACAATTGTGTAGCTGAAAATTAAACCATATTCATTCTTATTTGAATCAAATGTAAAGGCAATTTCTATTTTTACCCTATATCATAATCGTGAGCAAAAGGGTTAAATTCACCCAACATTCATGAGCCCCCTATCATAGCATCTCTAACCAATGAAGAACTCATAAACATAAGAAAGGAAGCACTGAAACTCAACCAGCCTCATCATAATCAGGCTGTAGAGAGGCACATTAAACTTGTAACAGAGGCTTCCTCAACTGTGGTAGGATTTGAACATCGTGATTATTTGACAAAAGATAAAGTCAAGAAAACTGATGAAAGTATTCATTACAAAAATACAATATTCTGAAGCTGTTCGATGATTATTTTTTATTACTTTATTTAATGAGTGATACTTTAATCTTAAGTTGATTTGTAGAAAATTGTACTTAGTTAGCACAAATTGTCAAAAAATTTGCCAAAAAAGGCTGAAAATTGCAATTTTTGGGCCAAAAATAATATAAATATGGATTTTTTGATGCATTATTGAGCCTACAGCCCTCTGCAAATGTTTTAATCTGCTTCAGAGGCAAAAAATACATTATAAACAGTTTTTAAATTGTCTTTCTATCATGTCCAGAACCCGAGATAGGTCACTGGGTTAAAACTTTAGTCACACGCACATACGATTTGTATAAATTGGCCAGTAGGAGTCACAGTTTTATATGCAACCACCAAAAATTGGTTTTAAAGTTTAATCCTGGACAAAAGACAACTATCTAGACTCCCACAATTTTGATCCTGGCACTTTTGATTTTTTCACTCCACCCTAATGATTATGCACCATTGCACCAACTTGAGAGAGAAAGCCTGGTTTACTGGGGTGTTATCTTTGACATCACATTGAGACCACTGGTGCCATGGCATATCCACAAAAATACTTAGTCATGAATTAAATAACCTAAACTCAACATGGGCAAACAAATTTGTGAGAAATATGAATGATGAGCAAGTGGTGTGCAGTGAAAAGAATGGGATGGTTATGGCCAAAGGCAGATTAAGACACCTCAGGATCCCGGGGCAATGAAGAATATCAGAGCCCTTTTCTATAGCTTTTTATTAACAATACATGTACAGTACATAGTAGTGATGGGACGATACCAAAATTTTTAACAATTCCGATTCCGATACCACTAAAAAGTCTCGATTCCGATATGATTCTCGATTCCGATTCTCAATATTTTTAAATATAATTCGATACTTATTTTTCTGGAAATTGTCATATTTTACTCTGGTAAGATTAACTATTTACATTATGAGTATGGTAATATAAATTATAAATTATAATAGATTGGTTTAAAAATAAAAATCAACTGTAAGTTGTAACAATTCATTTTAATCTTCTTGATTACACATCATGGATATACATGTTTTAATGTATAGCTACAATACAATAAAAATAAAATTTGTTATCCTCTTTCATTTAAATTTTAAAGTTTACATTGCAAAACTGGTTCAATTAAAAGTTAAAGAATCGTTTTAAGAATCGGAAATCAGGGTACAATTCTCTCGATTCCGATTCCTGAAAAATGCTCGATTCTTCCGATTCTCGATTCCGATTAATCGTCCCATCACTAGTACATAGTACATTTACACAAATTATATGTATGGTGCTCAGGCTAATTGAGAAACAAACTTAAAAGAACCTTAACACACTGTATTTTGCCATTTGCCAAAACTAAACAGTATTAAACAAACTTTACTTTAGGGCCTATAAAACAAGATAAAATGGAATTTGTCAGTTTGTGTACTCTCACATTTAATCAAAGAAGTATGCAAAATCTTGAATTATATCATTGAAACTCAGTCAGTGGGGGGCCCCTCAAGCATGGGAGCCTGAGGCTTCAGCCTCAATAGCCTCAGTGATAATCCACCACTGGTTATGGCAGTATTGTTATGAATCTTTGCTTTAATACCCATCAGCAAAGACATTCTCAAATCCACTAATATGAGGGCATAATTCCATTGGAAAGTGAAGCCACACCTTATCTTGTTGGGGCCAATACAAACCTCAAAATAGTTACATGGCTTTAAGTGATCAGTTATGGAGTTACAAGACAACAAACCAACTATTTTATATAAAATTTGAACTGGATTACCGTAGATTAATAGTTCACTTTCATTAGTCAGAAGTGGAATTTACCTTCCAATTATAGATTTATTTCAGTATGGTTTACTGTTACTACTAAGTTTCTTGGTCCAGCATCTGAAGAGGGGGCGAGTTAGTGCTTAAATTGATACTACTTAATATCACCTTCTGAGATAGCCTCAGTGATTAGTCTTCAGTGAATCAAAAATTTAAAGAGAACAAGAAACAGTGACAAACTCTGCCAAATACTACTCCAATAAAAGAGCATGGTAGATCTTCTTAAATGTAAATTATAATAATAATGCACTCGGACCCTGCTAATTTGACAATTGGTATTTTGGATATTGCAATAATTCAGCTATTTTCTGGATGTCAAAATATCAGGCAAATTTCACCAAGTCTGAAATTTGCCTGATATTTGGAGACACCAATTGACCAAGGAAGTACTCCCTAAAAGAATAGGAGAAATTAGACAGGAGAGAAAAGGGAATGCTAAATAAAACTCCCATTTCTCTTGTCACTGTCTCTTTACCTGATCTTTTTGAGCATTCCAGCATGCTCTCAAACACCCACTTCTCCCACTACATATACTGTACATGCAATTTACACACTACACAACCTTTTCAAAATTTATTAAAAAAATAAAATGGCATCATGGGCCTAAGAGACCTTGATTTTGGCACTTTCCTTATATAAGAGGAGTATTTTTGTGGGTTCTTGCTATTGACCCTCCTTCATACATAAAAAATAAATGTAGATGCCCAGTTGTGTCAATGGTATCTACAAGATAGACATTAGAGGTTTGAGATGTAAACAAAAGCTGCAATATGCAAAATGTCAATTTCAAAAATTATTCCTGCCAGCATGAAGATTAATCCCTGAATATTACATATCCATTACATAGTGCCTCTATCTGCCAAACAACATTCAGGGTCCTGAACCTCATGGTTTAATGTCTTCTTGTAATATGACTTCAATATTTTTTATTATGGACTAAAATACTGAGATTTTTCAATGTGATTCAGTGTACACATACTGCTTTTTATATTGCAATTTTTTGATTTTTCATTTTCACTAATAAAATACAACTAACAAATCAATGATTAATTTTGTCTCACCTGTTTGAATGAACAATTTCCAATATCCTTTGGTTTTTCACCACCATTTTCTTTTTCATAATCATAAAGGTCTAAAGAGTCTTCTTTGACAGTCACATCATCCAGTACTTCACCTTTGATGTCAAAACTCTAGAAATAATAATAACTGTCATTATTCTTATCATATGAACAATTATTAACATTATTTACACCAATTAAATGTAATTTTATTTCTAAACAGCTAAAGCACACAATCATATATTTTAAGTTCATTAAAAAGTAAACATTTAAAATTAATGGTAGTGAAAACTAAAAGATTATGAAAATTATAGTATTTGATAAGTTATACAAAGGAACACAAAGGACATCAAACAGCAACAGAGCAGCTGGTCCCTATGAGACTATTTAAGGAAGGTTAAAAAGAAGTAAGAGAATTTAAAGACAAGTGAAAGTTTTAAAGCAAAACAGAGAAAAGAGGTTGAAAGGAAGGAAAGAAATTTAAAGATAAAGTGAAAATTTTAAAGGAAAGAGGAGGGTATCCATGTGGAAATGGCATTATGAAGGATAAAATCATCAAAACTATTTTTTTAAACTTTCAACAAACAGCAGCTACAAAACCTATTGAGAAAAAATTACACAAAGGGGAAAATTAATTCAAATTTATCCTACTGCAGCGAGATATAAGAAAAACCAATGGAATACCAAATAGTTTTTTTTGAAAGATATTTTACATTTTTATTACAAATCAATAAATTCATTTTCAAATGTTTTGTTTCAGGTCACACAACTAAAAACAATTACTGAAGTAGATCAATAAATGCATTTTTATAATTGAGAGACAAGCACAAAGAACACTTATTTTTTATACCTGCAATTCTTTACTGATATTTGCATTGTTAAATGAATCTCCTTCAGAAAGAATTCCTTCACAGCATTCAATCTCCTCCTCTTTGATTTCAATTCCATCCTTAATGCTCATGTGTTCTGGTTCTAAATCAAGTTCTTTTGTATTCTTATCCATTTCCAGAAAGACTACAGTCAATATACTTTTATTTCAGTCTAATATTTTAAATAACATGAACTTATAACAAACTGAAAATAAACCTGTAAAATACCTTTTTTTATAAACAGAATAAAAGTATTTAACTATAGCAGGTTTGTCCTCTGAATGTTTTATCATAAAATAAAAAAGCATTACCCAATAAAGCCTAACTTTAAATCTTCAAATATAGGGGGTCCTCATTATCTGAGTCCCTGCATTTACATAAGCAAATAATTGTAGAACCATATGGACAAATTCCCTGCACTTAAGAGGTTTTTGTGGATAATGTACGTGGAATGCATTAGTGCAATGGAAAACTGTTTAAATTTCCTTCAGACTTGCTGTCTCACTCGCTTTTCCACCCTTAACCCCATCTTACCCCAAGGTAAGACAATAAAAATTTGCTGTTTAACATACTTTATTAATGCATTTTATAAGGTAAGGTACATAAAGGGTTTAAAAAGTGTATTTTACAAATGTTTTACCATAATTTTGAGTGTCATTTATTGCGTTAAGGGCCCAATTAAACCTTATTCTCATTATTTGTTATGGGTTTTAGGTCCCTGCTTTAAGTGGATTCACTTAAAGTGGTGATTTCTTGGTCCCCATTATCCTCAGTTAACGAGAACCACCTGTACATGATTTCTTCCTTACACTAGTCAAGTTTTAATTTAAAGGAACAATCACTCTTTTACAGGCATTAGTGTGTGAGTGTAAGTAAAATAGCTTAGAAACCAAAAATTAACAGCTATCAGAACCTCTCTTAAAATTAATTTCTAATAAAATTAATATTTCATCTCGTCACTTCAGTAACAATACTTGATACTGTAATAATTTCTCTTACCTCCCAAAAAACACTTTCAGATGTGTAAAAATTTTCAACTCCTTCAACATGGCAACATATGTGCATATGTCTGATTAGCATGCTCTAATATACATTGACATACATGCATATGTCCAAAACTTAAATATTTATAACTAAAAGCAGAAATGTTGTATAATTTAGCTTTCTTCTTTAACATTGTGTTGTATTATTTAGCTCTCACTCACAAACATTTTGATGTCATAGGAAAATTAGCTCCACCCCTAAATCATGATTGCTGACAAGGGTGTTCATGACAAATATGAGGCAATTTTTTGATGACCAGAGCTCACTTTTGTATTGCATTTGAGGGTGTTGTTAGTGATTTAATCCTTTCAGTTGTGACAAAAAACATAGCTAAAAATATTTCTTATGATAATGTTGGTGATAATAGTGATTTAGAATATTCACCAACTTATAGTGACAGTGATTCAGCTGCAGCTTTGAGTGATAGTGACACTACTTCATATGATATGAAGATGAAGAATCAGTGCCAATTGTCAAAGAAACTTCAACTGGTTGGAAACTTATTTCTGATCCATTTTTTGATGGTAGGCCTGAAGACATTGCTCCACTGAACCAACCATATGAAGGAATAAATCCCCAGGTAAATATGGTGAGTGAAAAATATGCAGGAGTTCCTTTTTTTATGCAAGGGATGTGTTCCTGGAAATCCTTGCGCAAAGTGAAATTGCGTAAAATGAAAATGGTTTTCCCATTGATTTAAAGCTAAATATTAAAGATGCATTCTAATCAGTACTTTATATGTTGTTATAAACCCAATACTTTACATGTAAACCCATGTTTAAACCCTGTTCCCTCTATAAATAACAATTGAATACATACGTATTACAAAAGAATAACATGGATGATATATAAAGATAAAATTAATCAAAATAATTAATCTTTAAAGGGTTTGCTTGGGAGTACACTGTGCAGAACTACATCCAAGCACAGTGGCATGAGGAATACATTACACATTCATAAAACAAGGAACTCCTGTAGTAATTACTTCAAACTTTCTTAGTTGTTGTTGGTTAGCTGATCAGCCCACCCTGATCGAGCAAGCCAGCAGCATGCAGGTAACTGATCACCCTCTCCAGAGTGGACCAGAGGTTCTGTGCGTTAGTGATGTTGTGTTGTGTTCTATGTTGTGCTAGAACTGTACAGTCTGTCATAATGTGTTCAATTGTTTGTGGTGTGTCCTGGCACAGGTGGCAGGTATCATCTGTGGAGTTGTCTAGTCTGTGTTTATATGTCTGTAAATTGGGATGATGTCCACATCAGAATCGTGCTAAGTTAACTCAATCCACTTTGCTCAGGCTGGTCTCTGACTTGTCAATGGTGGTGGCTTCACACCTAGGACTACATTCAGACCAAGTTGTGTTAGTGCTTTGTGGGTTAGGTGTGTGTGTATGTGTTTTCTGTACTGTGTGATGTCTGTGGTGCATGGTATGGAATGGAGTATTTGGTTATAATGTCTATCTGGTGTTACCTTAATGGTGTGAAGTGTTGGTGCATGATTGTACATGTAGTGGCAAGGGTGTTGTGGGTTAGTTGTTGCTGCTGCCATGAATTGTGTTCCCCTCATGTCTAAATGTTCCCTAACTTTCAGTATTTTTGATTTTGCTGTGCAGATGTTCTATTGATGTTGTTTGAGTACATCCTGCAATGATACAAAGTGTATTGTTTTCTACTGTCTGTAAGGTGTTTATGTGTGTGTTTGAGATAATGGGTGCCCAGCATGGGCTAGCATAGTCCATAACTGAGCAAATATATTGTTTGTATATGAGTGATGTTGTTTCCTGCTGGTGTCAAAGTTTGTGCCTGTTAGTACCCTAAGCATGTTGAGTCTTAATGTACATTTATTTTTAATGTCCTGAATGTGGTTTGCAAAAGATAATAATGTGTTGTATGTGACCCCAAGTATTTTGGTCCTGTGAGTGTGTGGAATGTTGGTCTTGTTTAGTGTAATCTGTGGAGTTATCTGGTGTTCTTTTGTGTTGCTTGTTAGCAAGGTGATGGTTGATTTTGTGGTGCTACTTTGAGTCTGTGGTGTGTGAGCCAGTCTTGTATACTGTTTTGTATGTTTGTAGGTTATTTGTAGCAGTGTCGATGTTGATGTGAGTGGATGTTAGAGTAACATCATCTGCATATGATGATAAGTAAGCTTGTTATCTATGGAATGTCATGCATGTATAAATTGAAGTGTTGGTGAGAGAACAGAGCTTCGAAGGACCCAATTCGGAAAAAGCTTGTTTTTGGATGACTTGCCATTAAATGACATGTGAGTATCTTCCTGATAGTTGGTCAGCCACCTTTTAGTGTTATTGTGCATGTTTGTGTTGAGTATTTTGTTTATGAGAGAAAAGCGTGGGATAGCATCAAATGCTTTACTAATGTCTATTTTTGCTAATAGTGTATGTTGAGCTGGTCGTCTGGAGTTGATGCCATTCATGATGTGTTGCGTGAGGTTAGTGATAATGTCATGGTTGAGTGGTGAGGTCTGAATCCATGTTGAGTAGGTGATAGTGGTATGTGTGGGTTGGTGATTTGTAAAATTAGTCTTTCTGTTACTTTGGAAGGTGTGCATAGTAAAGTAATGGGTCTATAGGAAGCTGGTTCTGTTGGATTTTTGTTTGGTTTCAGTAGTGCAATAATTTTACCTTGTTTCCATATGTCAGGAATAATACAGTGTTGGTATGAATATGTATGTGCTGATGTTTGTGAGAGCTAGTATTCCCTGTGGGCCCAAGTGTTTGAGGTATATATTAGATATGTTGTGTGGTCCAGTAGCCTTTGAATTCTTAATGTTTTTGATGATCTTGGTGGTCTGGTCTGTATTGAAGGGTGTTTCTTAGTGATGAGGTTATGCAGTATTTGTGTGGGTGTATAAATGATCATGCTGAAGAATATTTCAATAAAAATCCTGATTGCAATAGAAAAATTTATAAACAAGTGGCATGATGTTACTACTGATGAGCCGTATATGTTTCTTGCATTGTTTTTATAGTGGATTATGTAAGTTCAGTAAAATTCTTATGTATTGGCAGCAGTCTTCTATTTTTCCAGGAATTTATTTCTACTGCAGTGATGTTATGGGTTGGGACGGGTACTTTTACCATCATGAAATTGTTGCACTTCTCAAATGTTGCAGATGTTGAAAAGGGAAATGCTCAAACTCAAATAGGACCTTTCTGTGACTTATTGCATGACAAATGTAAATATGTAGTGGATGCAGGGGCAAACATTGCAAGTGATGAAGCTTTAGTACTTTGGAAGGGTAGGCTAGCATTCCAGCAATATATAAAAACTAAAAGATCTCACTTTGGAATGAAACTTTTCATTATGTGTCACTCAGGAGATGATTTGAGTTGCTACAGCTACAATTTCAATATACTGTATATTATGGCAGAGAGACATACCAGTTGCCATTTGCTACACACACAATCCTTTCAGTTTCAGAATCATAGTGTATCTTATACAAAGTGTATTGGACAGAGAAAGGCACATAATTGTGGACAATTGGTATTCCAGTTTGAGATTGGCTGAGTACTTAGATTCAAGAAAGACTTGCATGACTGGGACTATAAGGCTAAATAGAGGACCTGCGAAAAAAATCTGTACTGAAAAACTACCCAAATTCTCATGTGTATTTGCTGGGCATAATAATGCTCTGGTTGTGTGATTGGTCAACAAGAAGGATGTTTTTGTAATTACAACAAAGTATGCAGCCTCGTTTGTTGAATAAAACAAATGTATTATAGAGAAACATCCAAATTCTTCTACAAGCCTCACTATATTGAGAAATATAATAAATACATGGGTTGTGTTGACAAAGCCAACCAATATCTAGAGCCTTATGACCCATGTCAAAAACCTTTGGCATGGTTCAAGATGCTAGGCTAACATCTAGTTTCCCAAATGGCATTGAATGCGTTTTTTATCTGTAGAAAGCAAAGTAGAAACCACAACCTGAAATATTCTGGTTATCTTAGTACTCTTGTTGATCATAGGGCCAATTTTGATAGTTTTGCGGATAGGATGAGAGTAGTGAACTGGGATAGGTTATTTATGGGTAATGACACAAATTTGCATTGGGAGGCGTTTAAAGAAAGTTTTATGAATATCGAAAGGAAGTTTATTCCTCGTAGGCCCAAGTGGTGGACTAGGGAAATAGGCGAGTTCATAAATGAATGTAACAGACTGTATAGACTTAATAAGCGCAATGGCATGGCAGCTAACTTTAATAGATATATTGAGCTTAGACATCAGGTTAAAAGATCAGTTAGGAATGCTAAGCGTAATTTAGAGATACTTATAGCTGCTGATAGTAAACATAATCCAAAAAAGTTTTCTGAATATGTCAATAATCATAAGCCAATAAAAGATAACATAGGCCCTCTAGTGGACATTAATGGCACTTTGGCTTCCGACACTCAGGTGATGGCGTGTATTTTCAATAACTTTTTTGTGACAGTTTTTACTGTAGAAGACGTAAATAATGACCCTGATGTGGACAATATCATTCCATTTAGTAGCGAGACTATTTTCGATGAAATAACTGTTTACGAGGGTGAAATTGCACATTGTATCGATAGGCTAAAAGTTAGCAAGGCTCCAGGCCTTGACATGCTTTATCCCAGACATTTGAAAAATTTGAAAGACGTTATCGTAGGCCCTTTAATGAAGATTTTTAATCAGTCACTGGAAATAGAGATTATTCCTGAAGACTTCAAATTAGCTAATGTCATGCCCATTTTTAAAAAAAGGCAACCACACAGTAGTTAGCAATTATAGGCCTACTAGCTTAACGTCAATTGTCGGTAAACTTTTGGAATCTGTAGTTAGGGATCGTATCGTCGATCACTTAGAAAGTCACGACTTGATTAATAGTAGTCAGCATGGGTTTCAACACCATAGATCTTGTTTAACTAATTTGTTAGAATTTTATAACGAAATAGTGCACGAATACGATAGGCATAGAGCAGCTATTATTTATTTAGATTTTAAAATGGCATTCAATACAGTTCCTCATAGAAGATTAATTGCGAAGGTTAAAGTGCATGGTATATGTGGTCAGGTAGCTAACTGGTTAGAGGAATGGCTTCATGCTAGGAGACAGAGGGTCATTGTTAATGGTAGTGAATCTGGGTGGTTGGATGTAGGTAGCAGTGTCCCACAGGGTTTAGTGTTAGGCCCATTGCTATTCGTAATTTACATTAACGACATAGATGTAGGATTGACTAGTAATGTGTCAAAATTCACAGACGATACTAAAATAGGTGGTAAGGTTGTTAACGGGGACAATAGAGATAGGCTCAAGATGATGTAAATAGGATTATGGAGTGGACTTAATTATCTATCTTTCCTATGCTCTTATTGCTACTATACTATATTTAATTTTTTAATTTATAAAAAAAGTATTGTATCTTGTATTCAATGATTACCTATGGAAGGGTCAATTCTGACTTATGGAAAAAATTGACTGAAGTAAATAAAGCCTTCCAGAATGGAACCTTTACACAAGTCAGGGACTGTCTGTACTATTGTATATATTTATTTACTGTTTCATTCACTCTTGTACCAGGGCTGTAAACTCTTTACTACCATCTCTCTCTAACTCATTTTGTTTTATTTCTCCTCATAATGAATTAAATATCCAAATTAAGGAACTCAATACATGTATTAATTATGAATTTGTGTATTGTATATAATTTGATAAACTATGACATCATAAAGAAACTTAATTCCCTTTACATTTTCCATACCTTGAATACTGAATCATATCTTTTAGTATTCAATGTATGGTAAATTCTTTATCATCATAATAATAAAATTTACACACTATAAAGTAATTATTTATATGTTGTGTCCTGTCTGGTGTTATGCAGTATAAATATTATTTGACTAGTCAATTGTCTTGGGCATGGAGGTGTACACTCCATATTCTATTCCTCCCTTTGCTTTGTCCGGAGCGATAGGGCGCATCCCTCTGTGGCGAATGTGGGAATACACCTTTCTTCAGTGTAAGGGCTTTCTCTGCCCTCGTGGACCATTGGGCCCATTTGGGGACCCGGCTGATCTCCTGCTTCTTTTTCTTTCTTTCTCCTTTAACCCATTCTTTCTGGCTTCTCTCTGTTTTTTGACATCGTTCTTTGGACCTTGATTTTGACCCCTTCCTTGGCCCTTGGGTGTGGGAGGTGGTTGCCCTGCACCCTTGTCGCTTTCCAACCAAACCCAAACCCTGTCCCTGCCACTTTTCACTGCGTGTTGGATGAGAGTGGCCGCCTTTCAGGCACAGGGACTGGGTGCGGGTGTATCTCCCCTGCGTGACATCTATCGGCGGTGGGACAAGTGTGCCCACGCTTCGCCTTTCCCTTGTTGGAGTCGGTGGTGGCTGGATGCGCGCGGGGGATGAAGTTATTATTTGTTTTGCTATGGACACTTCTCCCCCTCGGCTTACGACTACTGCTTCTCACTCTCGGACTACTACTTCTCTCAACACGGGTGGTGGGCAACCAGGCCCTCGAGTCCTTTACCACTGGAAGACCGCAACCTAATGGGGTTGACCCCCTTGTGGAAGCGGAACGCTTGCACTCTCCTTTTCCGTTGCCGACCCCAGTCCGTCCCTCGACTATGCCCTTGGACCTACACTCTCTGGAGCAGGGGTCTCGCCCCAGCCCACTTCAGCCACCTTTGGGCAAGTCAAGTTCCACCGAGGACTTGCCCCCACAACCTGGCTTCTTGCTCTCCCCATATGCCCCCCTCACCCGCCGTCAGCCCACCTCCCCACAGAGAGAGCCTCATGGCGGACGGGGGAGCCGGCATTCACGGCCGTCCTATTGACTGTTGGATGTCCCAGTCCATTTCGACTCTACAGCCTCCCTCTCCCTTCTAAGTATCCACAAATTCCTGATGATTCAGCCTACATCTGGGTCCCTCCCGACCAACTCTGAACGGATGTTCCAGGCAATCCGAACCCACAGCAACTCCAGCCGCTATGACGTACGCCCACAGAGGGATGGCTCCCTCCTCGTAAAATCATGCTCAGCCGCAGAGACAAAAGCCCTACTCTCCGTCACTGAGGTCCTTGGATGCTCGGTGTCCGTTTCCCCACACCCTCGCCTGAATCAGAGTCAGGGCACTATTTACGCCACCCGCCTATTGTCGATCGCAGTGAATGAGCTCCTGGAGGACCTCGCACCCCAAGGAGTCACTAAGATTTATCGCTTCACATCTCGACAGGGAGGCACCCCCTCCCCCACCCCACGTCTGCTCCTTACTTTCAATACACTAATCCCCCCCAGCCACATTGTATGGGGTATGGGAGACCGCGCGTCATGCGAGTTTTCTATCCACCCATACATCCCAGACCCGACCCATTGCTTTAATTAAATGCAATAAGTTTGGACACATTAGCTCCATTTGTCGACAGCCGCATCAATTGTGTGTGCACTGTGGACGACCGCTCACCCTGACAGGTGCCCCAATACACCCAAATGCTCCAACTGTGAAGGCACACACCCCTCTTCATCCCGTGAATGCCTTTTCTACATGTTCGAGAAGGAGGTCCGCGGCCTACAAGTGTCGGACTTCCTTAGCCCCCGTGAGGCACGAGACAGGGTGCGGAGTTGGGAGGTGAGGCCGGGGGTGTCCTATGCCGCTGCTCTCGGCTCTGTCATCTCGGCACGCCGCCCTGGCCTGCCGCCCTGGCATGCCGCCGAAACCCCCCCCAGCCACTGCTCCCTGTTCCCCACAATGCAACTCCTCGCAGGACCCGACGGTCCCCTGTCTCCCCACCATTCCTCTTCTTCCCGCACCTCACCTGCCACGAATCCCCCAGGAGTCTTGGACCAGGGCACCCGGGTCCCAGCCACCTCAAACCCTGCCTTCCCAGTACTCCCTGTACACGCCCAAACCTGCCGCCCGGAGCAAGCCGTCGAGGCGGAGACGCCGGAGCGTGTCGCCAGACCCTCCGGCCTTCCAACGCCTCTCTCCCTCTTCCCCTAGGACCAAGACGACGGCTCGGACCCTTACACCACCCACCACGTCTACTATGTCCATCTCTTCCCATCGCAGAAGTCCCACCGCTCTACCCCCACAGACTCTGACAATAGTGGCCAAAATCCACGACCCGCCCCGTACGACGAGACCCAACCCTGTGGATCCAGTGGATGCGGCTCTGGCGTGGCTGCACGGTGTGACTGATGGAAGCTCGGCCGCGCCCACGCCCACGAGTCTCATGGATCTGCCCTTGCCTCCTGGTGCCATATTCTCCACCCCTCCACGAGACCACTCTGATTCACCTCCTTCCACCCCATAGTACCTACCCCCCCAACATCCCCGGCCCCCTCCGTATCAACTACCCTGAGTACGCCCTCCCTCCCACCCACCCGGTCTTTTTGGTACCCCCTGTCACCACCTAGGGTCCGCCATGAGACCCCGGACAGGCGGGGTAGCGCCGCTTTAGGGGTTAACGTGCCCCCCCCCCCCTGGCCCGACCATAGAAGCCCGTCAAGGTATTTCTGACCCGCTCAGCACACGATGTTCCTCTGCCTGCCGTGATCCACGCCTCCGGTCTCGCTCGGCCGACTCGACCCCGCAACCTCCGCGGGGTTCGACAGGCCGACCGATTCCTTCCCTGGTGAATGGTAGATAGCCAGCCATGTTCCCGACCCAGCCTTCAATTTCGCAAACTCCCGATCTCCCTTCACACTCCAACCTCCCAGCGCCTACACCTTTACCCATCCCCCTTCATCAACTAATGGATCCCCCGAAAACCACAATAGTCCACTTAAAGAAGTAATCCTAGCCCATCTCCGCATAGGTCACACCCGCATCACCCACGGACACCTTATGGTGAGCTTGCCAGCCCCGCTTTGCCCTACCTGCCATACCCCTATCACTGTCATACACCTCCTGGTGGAATGCTCAAAGTTGTCCGCTCTCCATCGCAGGTGTTTCCCTCTCTCGGCCGAAAACCCCATACCCAACTGCCTACGATCCATACTCGCTGACAGCCCCCACTTTTCAGCGGAAGCGGTTCTCCTCTTCCTTACTCACTCCCATCTGCTCCATCGCATCTGAAACTGTACCCCTCCTACCTACTATCCATTGACTGACCCTTACTCATTCTCCTGGTCTACCACCCCCAGCACAGTAACATCACCCACTCACTGCCTCGCTGAGATATGTACCGCCTCTTTAGGTACGAATCGGCGGTAAATCTGGGGGAAAAAAAAAAAAAAAAAATCTATTCCTACTACTAATGCAAAAAAAAAACCTTAGTTTAACTTCACTTGTTCTAATGCTATCCACATCAGAGAGGAGTCTTTCAAAAGGTACCATCACCATCCAACTCCTGACACTCTCACTCAGCTTATATTTCTGCCCACAATCATGAAAAATCTGTTCTTTATAGGGTTGGCAAAATACCCACTTTTTTTTTTAAAGCCCAACCTACCAGGTTTTTTTTGGGTTTTTTCATATAAAACTGGAAAAATAGAGAATTAAAAAAACATTAAAAATACATAAGTAGCTTCACTTGGCTATGCCTTATGAATCTAAATCTGATAACTACAAGTTACTGCTTAGGTTTAATTACAAGGATCCACTTTTTTCATTTTGTTGCTGAATTTGTGTTGGTAACTAGTAATATGTATTACTTCTTCAGTTAGCCAATGATAAAACTGTTTTTTCTTAATTTAATAAGTACCAGGGCTCAAAATGAACTTTTTCCTTCACCTACCAACTGAGTGGGTACTCAGTAAAATCTACCCATCTCAAAAAAAATCCACATACCCAAAATTTATACTATTTTCACATCTCAATTATTGTGAAACAGAATAATAAAGTGATTAGAAAAATGAAAAAAATATCAAAACAAAGTGAAAAAAACAGAATTACATATTCTTAATTAAAATGAGAATTACATACATTAATTTTTTATAGTGTACTGTAGTGTAGTTTTTAATAATCAGTCTTTCAAAATCAACCCACCATTGGTGGGTTGGCAGGTGTTAATTTCAAGCCCTGGAGTACCTATTGTAAGTTATTATAGCTATGTGGAATATTTGGATACACAAGTTCTTTTTATTTAGTGCTTCATCTTATGAGTGGTGCGCACATACCTATTATTGTATCATAGTTAAGACTTGAAATAAAATATTCTTTTTTGGTTATCACTTTACTAACTTACCAAAGACTTAAGCTAGCTATTTCTTTAATGTTTTTGTATTTCAAATTATTGTATCTGATTTAGCTAAAGCATTTAAAAGAAATTTTACCTATTTTGTTTAGCTATAACAAAATAAAAGGCTTTGTTTCATTCATTTGCAAGATTAAATAAAGGTTTGAAGGCTATTTATATTATATACCTACAAATTTCTCTTCTACAATAAGATTCTGTCAATAAAACTTACCATGAGTATTACAGTAATGTTTTAGTGTGTTAATGTTGTGCTTAGAACTGTACATTGTTAGGATGTGGGTGAATTATGAGTAACTTTGAAAATTTGAAAAACCCACAAATGGGAAAAATGCTGGTTTTTCAATTGTGTTAAAAAAAACAAAAAAAAAATAATAGGTTGGACCCATTAATGCCAACCCCCTGGTTCTCTGACTTGCCAAAAATTCCTTCAAATAAAAATGTGAAACTTATCCAATTCTAATTCTTCTCGCTCTTTCTGACATCTAGCTAAAAACCTCTTCAACAACTTTATTTCCTCTACTTTCCTTCTTCATTCTGACAGCTCAGTTGCCATTTCTTCTCCTAAAAAAGCTGAACTCTTTGCTCAAACTTTTGCCTCCAACTCAACCATGGACAATTCCAGTGCTGTTCTTCCATCTCCTCCTCCCTCTGACTTTATTATGTCAGAAATTAGAACCTCCTCTAAAAATATTTTTTCTGCCCTATCTGGGCTCAACTCAAGGAAGGCACATGGTGCTGATGGTGTTCCTCCTGTTGTTCTTAAGAACTGTGCTTCTGTGCTCACACCCTGGCTAAGCAAACTCTTTCATCTTTATCTTTCATCTGGTACTTTTCCTTCCTGCTGGAAATTCACTTCCATTCAGCCTGTCCTAAAGAAGGGTGACTGCTCTCAACCCTCCAACTATCATCCACTTGCTTTAACTTCTTGCCTTTCTAAAGTTTTTGAATCTACTCTTAATAGGAAGATTCTTAAACACCTCTCTTCTCACATTCTTCTTTCAGATCATCAGTATGGGTTCTGCAATGGATGTTCAATTAGCAATCTTCTTGCGTGTCTCTCCAACTCTTAGTCATCTTCTTTTGGAATTTTGATGAAACTTTTCGTATTGTGCTAAACATAGTGAAAGCTTTTGATAGAGTCTGGCACAAATCTTTAATTTCCAAACTGCCCTCTTTTGGTTTCCATCCTTCTATCTGTGTCTTCATCTCTAATTTCTTTTCTCACAGACTACATGGCCAGCATACCAGCCAAGGAGCTAAAGATAGGGTCGCTGTAGGGTTTTGCTGATTTTCATTTCTCAAGTCTTTTTAGTTTTAAATTAAATTTTTTTATCTTTCCAGCCACTCAGCTTTCACAGCCTCTAGTTAAGTGTGTTAATTAAGTCACCCTAGTCATGCATAGGCAGATATTGTAATTCAAACAAAAGTACTTAAATCATTGTAATAGGGCATCCTGCTAGAAACAGCTCTGGACTAGTGTTAAAACCTAGTCCAGTATTTAGCCCTGATAGTTCCTGTTGAACTCAAGAAAAGGTAAGATCATAGTCCATTACTGAAGCCAGAAGGTATGTTTTGAAGTTTAGCACTAAGGATCCAGAACTTAAGTGCTCCTTCTAGAAATGGGAGGTTTCAAGTTGTTCTATTAAATCAAGTTATAAATAAAAATGAAAACCTAAATCTCTAGTTTGCTTTCTTTAAAATCATTAAATATCAGTCATGGTACATGATGGGGAGATCAGTTCCACATTTGATCATCACAGGGAATAAGACTAGATAAAAAGTCATACACTGGAATAAGGTTTACTAAATTTGGTGACATTTTCAAGTCAAGGAAAAATTCTTGAATTAATTTTCAGTACTGTAGCATAAGTCTTGCCTGCATGGTGCTTATTCCTCCTGTTCATTCTTGTTTATCCTGAAGTCCTTTCTCTTCCTTTTCTGCTTGAACACCTTTTTTCTTGCACCCACTCCTTAACATTCCAGCATATACTGTTTGCTTTCCATCTCTTGAATGCACTGTGGTGGTCTTGCTCTTCCTGCTTGACTTTTTGTGAATGGTCCTTGCTCACTTGATGTCCAGTGTACTGCTTGGGAAAAGATCTTTGAGTCCAGCTTCATCTCCTGCCTTCCAGTCTATTACTTTGCATGTACTTTGTGGCTGGTCAGTAGAATTAGATTCTTACCATAGGAAGAACTGTTTCCAGAGTCAAATCCAAGTGGGTTCTCCAGTTTTCCCACAACATCTGCAACTCTATAGCTAGCATTTTATATATATATATATATATATATATGGTGTCCATAAATGATTACCCTGATTAAAGCATGCTATGACTTTTAAATAAACACTCGTATTCAAACACAGTTTTAATCATAAGTAGATAAACATACAAAGTTTTGATACATAGTTAATGAACTTAATAAGCTTCCACATGTGCACCCCTAGTGGCACGTAAAATGTCTAAATGGTATTCATACTCACGCCACACATTTTCCAACATTTGTGGGTTAACTGTTGCAATTGCATCCGTAATGCATTCTCGCAATGTCCTGATATCTGGAACAACTGTTGCATAAACCAAATCTTTAACATGACCCCAGAGAAATGTCAATAGTGAACTGTTCACATTTTGGATGGTCATCAGGCTTCAGTTCTTGAACAATTTGTACCTTGTAGGCGTGTAACTTCAAATGTTTGTGTAACACCTTGTGCACCATAGACTTCGGTATCTTTAGTTGGCATGAAGCTTGTCTCACCAATTTCCTTGGTGACTGTGTGAAAGCAGTTTGAATGTTTTCCACTGTCCCATCAGAAACTGATGGTCTACCACTGCTCTTTCCCTTTACCACGTTTCTAGTTTCCAAGAATTTTTTCATCCATGACTTAATTAACTTCACATCAGGTGGATTCGTTCCATACTTTGTTCTGAACCTTTGCTGAACACTGACAGATTTTGTTTCTGCAAGCCACACAACACATTGTACCTTCTCTGTCACAGATGCCATCTTAACTGAACAGCTACTACAGCGCTCCTAGCGGTGAATGCGGTAGACGAAACACACCAGCACAGAAACTCTATGCGTGTATGAGATCACCTGTAAAAAGAAAACAGATTTAAGATTCATCATTAAAACATGAGAGCATACTGTTCTGTAAACATTTATGGACATTGGACACCCTGTATATATATACAACAATACCTCAAAATTCGTCATTTTGAATTTTGTCATTTCACAGATTCATCATCAATCTTTTACTACCTATAGTTTTGTAATCAATCATCCATATTTGCAGATTCATCATTTTTTTAGAAAATGTGAAAAAAACTCAAAATTGATGAAATTCAACTGTTTACCAATGCAATATATTATTATATTTTGCAGAAAACCGAATAGAATTTGATTAGTTAATCTGTTTAATAGCATAATAGAGTAAAGTGTTTTCTCATTGAAACGTTATAATCTACCTCAAATTTTGTTTTGTATTTCATCGTGTTATTCTGGAATGAATTAACAACTAATTTCAAGGTATTCCTGTATATATATAGATATAGATTCTATATATATATATATATATATATATATAAATAATTATATATATATATATTTTTCAGTGTATAAGATGCACTATTTTTCCAAAAAAAGGGGGTCTCAAAATCACCCTACGTCCTATACACCGAAGGTCATAATATTACCTTTATATGGGGAAGAAGAACTGATGGATTTTTACAAAAATTCATCATCTCTTAGTCCCTCCTGACTGTGTATTGGTTTGGCCAATTTTACACTAAGTTTCTACTCTTCCCAACCCACTGATAACAAGAAAAATAGTACATATTGCATAATGATTTACTTTTATGTCTCATAACATATAGTATAGTTTCCTGTATACTTACTGTAATACTATTTTCTTATAATGAGTATGGGTGAAAAAAAATGTATCACCATACTTTTGATGAAGGGCTTTAACAAAAGTCAGCCTCGCTGGTAGGAAATTACGGACATTTTCTGACAACTAGGCAGTTGGTCATAATTTTTTTCCTAAAAAAAGGCCTTGAAAATAGGGGTGCATCTTATACACCGAAAAATACGGTATATATATATATTATATAATATTTAGGAGAAATCCAATGACAAGGAGAAATGTAAATGCCATGAAAAGTCTTCTTTAATGCGCAACGTTTCGAGCAATACGCTCATCTTCAGGCTGTTTAATAACAATGTGAAATTAAAATCAATATTGAATGAAAAACAAAACAGAAAATTTCTATAACCTATTCGTAAAGACAAATTTTAAAAGACTGAGAAAAGAGGGTTAAATTCTAAGTTATACAGATTTACATATAAAAATTAAGAAGTTATTTTTAAATACATGTAGTAAATGTGAAATTAATACACTGGAAAAATTACCAATAGTACACTGGAACAATGGAACTATCTACCTTTCACTGCAGTATCCGAGGCTGACTAATTTGAGCAGAGACAAAGAACGGGAAACACGAAGGATGGCGAGGGCGATTGGGGAAGGAGGGATTATAAGGAATTGGGGAAGGAGGAGGGATCATAGCAAATTGAGAGGGACGGCCGATGAGTCAACATTCAGACTAGGGGACAATGCTTTAATGAAAAGGGATTCTAAAATTCTTAGTGAGTTGGGACAAGTATTACAACCAAGAATTTTAAAATTGTCTAAAGTGACATCAATTTTACATTTAATGCTGTGTTCACGAATACTCGAGGCTTCTTTAGTTTTTAAAATTTTACCTGTTCGGCCACTTATTCCCATATGCGAATAAAATCTAGCCCTGAGAGAGCGAACAGTGCTGCCGATGTAATTCCCAAGGAGACACCTGGGGCAGGTAAATAAATATACAACACCGCTACGCAACGAGTCAGGGGTTTGATCCTCAGTCTTTTAAAATTTGTCTTTACGAATAGGTTATAGAAATTTTCTGTTTTGTTTTTCATTCAATATTGATTTTAATTTCACATTGTTATTAAACAGCCTGAAGATGAGCGTATTGCTCGAAACGTTGCGCATTAAAGAAGACTTTTCATGGCATTTACATTTCTCCTTGTCATTGGATTTCTCCTAAATATTAAATTGAAGCTCTGTAGAAGCAACCCGCATGATTATATATATATATATATATATATATACCTCAAATTTCATCATTAATTCACTCCGGAATAACACGGCAAAATACGAAACAACAAAATTCAAGGTAGATTATAACATGTTTCAATGAGAAAACAATTTACTGTATTATGTTATTAAACAGATTAATTAATCAAATTCCACTCATATTTTGGCAAAATATAATGATATATTGTGTTGGTAAACAGTTGAATTTCATCAATTTCGATGATTTTTTTCACATTTTTAAAAAAAAAATGCAGAATATGTGAATATGGACAACAGACTGCGAACTATAGGTAGTAAAAGATTGACGATGTATCTGTGAAACAATGAATTTTGAGGTATTCCTGTATATATACAGGGTGTCTGGCAGAATTTCTACCAATAACAAAATTATATATTTTGTAAACTATCAGAGAGAGAATCATAGGGTTTTCACCCCCAGATGCAGAAATTCACCAAGTTTCAGTGTCTTTCAGTAAAACCCCACGTGTGCACCCTGGGTGGCCTAACAAATGTCATGATGATACTCCCGCCTCTCACCAAGTGTTTTGTAGCATCATTGGTGTGACAGATTCACGAGCTGCAATGATTTGGCAATTCAGGTTAGCCAAATCCTGCACCCATGTTTGATACATGATGTCCTTTATGTATCCACATAAAAAGAAATCTACAAGGGTCAAACCCAGTGACCTAGGAGGCCATATGATGGGACCCCCTCTCCCAATCCATTTATCTGGAAATTGCTCATTCAGGAAGGCTTTCACCAGATTGGCGTAATGTGATGGGGGTCCACCTTGCTGGAAGAGAGATCTTTGTGGTATCCGAGATAATGCATAATTTTTCAGCATATCCAGGTATGTTGCCCCTGTTGCTGTGGCTTCAGCAAAAAAGAACAGTCCTATCATGGAATCAGATATCAGGGCACACCACATGTTCATTTTTGGACTGTCACGTTCAAGTTCCTGAACTTCGTGTGGATTTTCACTTCCCCAAATCACAAACGTGAAAGGTGGCCTCATCAGAGAAGACAATGTGATTGAGAAATGCATCAATCATCATCTATCTGCAATAATATTTCCAAGGTGAATGTGTTATGGATAGGGTTGTCATTTGCTTTTAACTTCTGTACCACCTGAACCTTGTAGTCTCTGAGATGCTGTCTTTTGTGGACAACATTGTGTACCATAGACCATGGAATACATAATTCATGACTGGCTCGATGAATGGATTTTTGGGGACTATGTTGAAGTTTCCCTTATTTCAACAATATCCACATTCACTGCCTGGTTACCACTTCCTTTCTTTCTCAACACAGAACCAGTTTCCATCAACTGTTTATGCCAAGGCCACAATGCTATGTCACTGGTGGATCCTGTCTTTATTCTCGGCTGAATCTCCTTTGCACAGTAATTGTAAACTTGAATTCTGCTAACCAAAAACCAATACTGCACTTTCTGCCACACTGTGAATGGTGCCATTTTGAAACTGAGCAATACTCACTGCATGTGCGCTAGAGCACCACGCGCATTCAGTTAATGTAACTGGGCATTCAGTGTAGTGTATCATGCATGGCATTCAATTAACGTAGTCTGTAGGCTACACAGCCAGCATGCTGGCCAAGGAGCCACTTCATAAAATTAATCAAAACCAATTGGAAAATTATTGAATGCCTGGTAAGGTCAACTGTACACCCTTGATGATTGGTTAGGTTAAATTGATTTTTTCATTAAAACTAGCAAAACTATCATACTTTTCTATGGTTAGTTTCATCACCATTATATAGTATTCTATACAAGGATAGATTCTAGGGATGTACTAATATCACTTTTTAGCCAATAACCAATACCAATAATTAAAAACAGTATCGGGCAATAACCAATTACCAATATCCAGCTAAGGTTTAATAGTTTGTCATATTTTTGTAACATATTCATAATTTATTTTCTGTGTTGAAAATTTGGCAACAAAGCAATAATCCTTTTCATTAAAAATGGCAGCACTGCATTAAATGTCATAGTTTTGTTTGTTATACAATTGGACTGTGGGCCTATGTTGGGCTTAGTATGCATGTTTTTTAGGGAACTTAGCTCAGAGATATTTGGGAGCACCATCAATAACAGTTGCAAGCAAACACTTGTTCAGTATTGGAGGAAACATTGCCAGTGCTGCTAGAAATCAGTTCTCTCCTGAACATACAGAGCAGCTGCTATTTTTACATGAGAACTTAAACCCTTGTAAAAAAATAAGTTATGTGGTGTATAAAACAATAAAATATTGGAAATTTCATCCTCTAAATCAGTGGTGCACAAACTTTTTTGATGTGAGGGCCAAGCGAAGAAAATAACTAAATGTATTAGCCTACTTACTTTCCATCTAAGTCATAAATTGGGTCACTTTTATATGCTAACTTTTTCATTGAATTGAAAAGACCTGTGGGGGACACATTTGGCCCGCGGGCCAGGGTTTGTGCATCACTGCTCTAAATAGTCTTTCATTCATAATTTTAGAAAAATCACACTTTTAAAATATCGGCCAATACATATTTTTAAAAATCAGCCAATACCAATATTTTTTAAAATCTACCAATATCACCGATACCGATATATCGGTACATCCCTAGTAGATTCCATTATTTTATTAATTAATAACATCACTTCTATACTTTTGACTATGGGACATTTTGACTGGTGAGAGAGTTGTGATGATTGGTACCACTCAGCCTGCATCAAAATTACAGAACAAGTGTACAGGGATATGAAGTCACCAAATATTTTGTGGTTTTGTAATAAGTGTTTAGTTGAGGTTAGGGACATGCTCAAGGCAAGCTCCTAGCTCAGAGTCCAATAGGCCTAAGTTAGTTGGCCCTATGATTGATAGTGTAACTACTGAGATTATTGGGGAATTCCATGACAGATCAATCAACAGAAATTAAAATTAACACCATCACCTCTTCGATTTTGCTGTAATTTGGTCCACTGGTTGGTTTTGGGTAAAGAACAAGAATTTTCATATATTAGCTCAATCCAACCAATAGGTCATGAGTTATGGCCAAGGTCATTTTGAGGTCATTGGTTGACCTCGCTATATTCAAATCACCATAGCAGGCTTCCTATTGGTCCTGGACCTATTATATATATATATATATTATATATATATATTTGGAATCAGCATGATCTGTAGATTCCAAAAATACCATCTATTTTGATGTAGGTTGAAAAAACAAATTATATTGAAATGATTTATAAAGGTCATATTTTGACCTCTCTGGTACTGAATTTCAGAAAAAGTTGTAAATGTAAAAAATGTTGCCCCATCATTGTTCTATTAAAGTTATGAGCTTAGAAAAGTTTGTGTATGCCATTTTAAATGATAAAACTCAATTTGAGTAATGTCAACTTGATATTATTCACTGTTTCAAAACAAAATTTCTTCCCTCATTTCATCTCAGCCACGAGACTCATCAGACAACTTTCATTGAATGGGCAGTTGTTATGGGGGAAGCTCCCCTTTAATGAAAGCAAAGTTCAAATACAAAATAGGCACATGTATTATTAAGTGAAAATGTATTTAATGAAGCAAAAAATAAATAATATATCTTACATTCATGAATTATGTATATGGTACCTATTAACACACTGAGCTTAGCCTACTCTACATTTCAGTACTTTTTGTTGGGAGAAACGCTCCATCTGTTCTGGAGGAAAAGTGTATTGGACCCGTGTTCCTCCTTGTAGGCAGGCCTGAATTTCACCCAGGATATTTTCTCCTGGTACAGGACAAATGTCATCTTTAATTGGAAAGGTGTAAGCAGGAGCAATTCCTGATGAATACAGGAATCTTATTACATAGTCTTCATATTGTGCATCATATTCTTCCACAAGCCCAAACCAGAGTTCTTTGTCATAAATGCATCCAACATAGCATCCAACTTTTACTTTGTCAGGTGGGTTCTCTTCAGAAGTGCTGACAGTTTCATTTCTGATTCCTTGAATCCTCCTGAGCTCTCCTTTACCTTGGGAAACAGGGTACACCATTATTGTATCTGTAAACATGGGACAAAATCTGTGCAGTTTTAAGGTTCCTACAATTGGTTTGATTGCAAGATGCAACTGAGACTCTAAGCTAAGTTCAACCTCTTTAATTTGCAATGCTGAAACAAAACTAAAATTGATTGAAGACTTCACTTCTTTAGAGCAATATTGATACATGTTTTTAGCTGTCAAAATTTGATTTCCCAGAGGTCTTTGTAGACTTGCTTTAGTAGTTGCTCTCTTTACAGTGCCTCCAATTCCATCACATGCATTTTTGCCATGTGATGTAGCAAAAAAATTCCACTCAGCATCAACTCCAAAATCATCTCTGTGGTAGCAAAGATTTAAAAAATAAAAAAAAATTTATACTGAGCTGCACATCCACCAGAAAAATAATGAATTTTTGTTAGATATTGGTGTTTTGTACAAAGAGTAGGTATCAGCTCTTTGAAGAAAGAATACACAGTGACAGTATTGTGTTTTAGGGAATCTGAAATAAAGCAATAACTCTCACGGTGAAGATTTCCAGACTGTTTCCAACAGAAAACAAATAGGTGTACTGTGCACTGTGAATTTTTCCAGTAGAAACCTTGAGCAGCATCCTGAACAATAAATTAATAATTCATTGCACCCCCCCCCCCCCCCCCCCCCAAAACAACATTCATCTAATGGTGTAAACTATCCTTAAGATTTTTTAAATAGTCTGCTTGACATTTACTGATGAAATGATGCCTTGTAAGACCAGCAATCCTATTACTCAATGAATCTACAAAATCATTGATGTTTTCAACTGTTTCTGTGATAGTGCAATGGTCTACTGTGACCCACTGTTTATAGCAAATCTCTGAGTCAGGCCAATTCTCTATTACATCTAATCCTTCTAGGAAAGCCTTCACACCCTGCTGCCATGGGCAATCTTGACATATATGCATCATACATGTCTCATTACTGGTATCACACACTGAAAGCCCCAAAAGTTTCTTGTAGTCCAGCCCCTTCACTCCCAAAGCCCCTAGCTGCAATTTAGGATTTTGATACATACACAAACTGAATACATACATACACAAACTGAATGCATACCACTACTACCAGCGAGGACACACCACAGAGGACACAGACTTGCAAAACTGCTAAACCCAATTTTGGGATTATTTGAATCTTTGGTGAATTCTTCATAGAGTTCCTTCAAATTGCAAAGCAATAAACAGTTTTTGCATTTTCACTTTTTCTCCATCATTCCTAATGACTTTGCAATCTTTAATTCCTGGAGATTGGCGACTACATTCATCAGACTCCTAGAAATTTTTCACAATTTCCTTTGTCTCATTTGAAATTACTTTACCCTTACTCATTCATGGTATTTCAGGAAGTATTCCATGTTGTTGCTTCTTAAGATGTCAGCTTTTCTTAACCATGTGGGTAGAGGTTTCAAAGAATGTTGAAATTTTCTCTATTCTGAATGGTGACAGTGTCAGAATTTGCAGTTTTAGCTTATAGTCGTTTGTTGTATTGTATTTATCCTCGAGCTCCCTCATGAACATTCATACCTGAAAAAGCACACCAAAGAATTAAGAAAATATAATATGATTGTATTATATATACACAGTTGAAATGGAACTCATTAATAAAATTGGATGTCTGTATACCTATGATACCTAGGTAGCTATATATTCTTAGATACCTATTGAATTAATATATTATAGGTACTGGTACTACTGTTTTAATTTTTTAGATGACAATTGAACAATATAAAGGAATGTTTTGAATGAGAATAAGTGACACTAAATACTGATCTAAACAAATACAGTAGGTACTCACTTCTGTAGAGCATGATGTTCCTCTTCACAATGGTGCTGTTTCTTTGATGTGCCAGCTTCTAGTAGTTCAATACCATATGCAGACTCTAAACTTCTCTTGATTTTGCCTGTTGTCTTGTTCAGTCTTGAAGTTCCTTTTCTTGTTTTTGATGAGATGTCAATCCAGCTAAACAAAAACACAGGTTACAATGGACATTACTTATATACAATTACAAACTATACATATATCGTATAATGTTGAATTGTTTTTAAAGATATTTAAAAAAAATTTATATATATATATATATATTTTTTTTTTTTTTTTTTTTAGTTCGGGAAGAACCGATTCGCCTCTATTTAAAGGGCATATCTCAGCAGAAAAACAAAGAAAAAGTGAGAGGAAAGACAGAGGAAAAAGAAAGGGTGGAGGGGACAGTCGAAGTGGAAAAAGACCAAGGACTGCAGGGTCGAGCCCCATCATCCTTGGGTGCTATATATATATATATATAAAAGGCAGATACATGTGTATATACATATGATATGCCTATAATATAACAGCCTATGGAGTTCTACCTACTATTTAGAAGTATCTACCTATATCTTATCTGCTTAAGGTTGCACTTACATGTTTTTATTGGACTTTCATCCAAGTAAGAGAGTATAGTGTCTTAAAGTACATCCTTATACATAGTAACAGATATATCATCATGCTTGATGCCCAGCAATTTCTTTTGGATTCTTGTAAGTTTTTTTCATTACATCTTCTCTATCTATGGCCTCTGATTCTTATACTCAAGGCAGAAAGTTTTAATAAATGAACTTTTAGGCTATTTCCAATTTGTTTCATAATTACACTCAGAACACTAAAAAAATTTTACACCAGAATATTTTCATAAATGAACTTCTAAACTACATTTTTTATTTATTTCACAACTATGCTGATAAAATTTCAATAATTTTGCACTTCTTGCTTTCTGCAGCATCTGGAGTTTTATTTTCCAGAGTTAACCCTTAACCCTCAGAAATTTTTAGTACAGCACAGTACCTGGCATAGGATAGGTATGCTGTATCTCAAGACCACCTCCTACTATTTCTCCAGATGTCATACTTATGGGTAGTTGGTCAAGGAACTATACTGTAGATTTTTTATTACTTCTGTCACTCTTGCCACTATTGGGATGATCTCATGTTCAACATTCCCATCCTTCATATTTCATGCTTTCGTTGTTAATATTTTAAGATCTTTCTTTCATGGTTTGTGACATTCCAGTACCCTGGGACTCCAACTTTCACCAGGAGGAATTTATTTCCCTCCTTTTCTCTCACTACAATAACAGGATGCAAATCAGACATAGTAATGTCAGTTGGTCTCTCATAATTTTATAGGAGGACTTTATCATTGTCTTCTATTCCTTGTGGAACATGTTCTCAGTGTTTCTCTGTTTCAAGACTTACTTCATATTTCTTGCATAATCTTGAAGTGACTTAGTCTGCAGACTGCACTGTGCCTCTCTTTGTAGTTTCTGCTATGTAGAAGTACCTCACATCCAGATAGTATGTGGCTCACAGTCTCTGATCTCTCTGAGCATAGTCAGCACTTCTCAGTTCCACATATCCTGTACATCCTGTCTAAGATTCCTCTCAGTAATTTGTATATTGTGGGCAAACATGTTATTGGTCTGCATTTGCTTTGGGTTCTGGGTTTCTTGGGCCTTTGTTCTCTCTTTTGTCAACCATTCTGGTGCTGCTTCTGCTGTTAGGATCCTATTGAAGCACCTTGTCAGTTTTCTTCTCACTGATGTTACCTTTTTTAGCCAAACATTTTTTATCCTGTCTAGCCCTGGTGCTTTCCAGTTGCTACTCTGTTTTACTTCCTCTTTTACCTCTCCCAATGTTATTCTGTCCATGTGTTCATCTCTGTAATGTTTCTAATCCATTCACTGTTTTACAGGCTTCCTATCCACTCTGCATTTTCATTATGGCTGACTTCACTCTCATATATGTTCTTCCAAGTGCTCCACTTATTCTTTTTCAGGTGGTCTTTCTACATTTATCTGGGCATTCTTTAGTTCTCTGAATAGTTTTGTTAGGTTGTCTTCAAACATCACATATTATTCTTTTTTCCTCCAGTTGTATGTATCTTACTAGTCATTTTGCATTTGCTACCAGTCAAAATTTTTCCTGGGAATGCTCTGTTGGATCTTTCTTTCACTGTCCAGTTTTTTCCCTTTGAATTAGTACCATGATCTTTCTCCTTCCCTGTTCTGATCTTATTTTCCCATTTACATGAGCAGTTAGTAATGAGATTTCTTTTCTTAGTTTATCTATACTGTTTTCTAATATATGTTGTCACCTTGACTTACCATGTCTTCCACCATTTCTTTGATTTTGATCTTGGGTGTTATTCTTGGACATATTTATACCTGTCATCTCTGTTACACTAACTGAACTGTCTCTTCTCTATAGATCAGGATTCTCCTTTTCATCTCTCTCTCTTCCTCATTTTCCTCTTCCACCTCACTCACACTATCACTGTCTGACCCCAATATACAATATACCCTTCATCATCATCATCTGATGGTTCAACTTTGTGGGAGGAGGAGGCAGGGTGTCTGTATGCCTGTGCATCATATCTCCATTTCTGTCTACTCTTCATCATGCCCAGGGCAGATGTTTTGCTTCACTTCTTTTGTGTTGTATTTGATAGTTGTTACATTTTCAGCAATGGAGTTTATCACCTCTATTGGTTCTGCCTCTGGTATTTCTTCATGTAGTGAGTTTTCAGTTTCTCTCTCATTTTGACAGGTTGGTCTTTCCTGGTTGGTTTGTTCTTTCTTTTATCTGCTGTTCCTTTACTTGTTCTTAGTTCTTCTAGGATGTTAGCAGTTACTGTAAGATGTTGTTCTTGTACAAACACAATTGCCTTATTTTTTACTTTTTGTACCTCTTCATATGTTGGTAGTGTAGCTCTGTTTCCTTTCATGATCAGTTTTCCTTTCTGCAATTGTTTTTAGGATATGGTGTTTTTGTTTGATCACTTTTTTGGTCCACCATGTAGTCTGTGTACCATGTAGTTATTGGCATCAAATTCTTTCCTCTCAAGTGCCCATTTTAAGAGTTTGCTCTTGTTCTCTTTTTCTGGGATCATCTGTTGTATATACAAGCTTTCTAATAGGTACAGATTTCTCTCCAGTAACCATGTCCACTTGCTTGTGGTGTTCCCATTCTCCTCCTGAACCAGGGCTGGCTCAAAAGGTTGTGGTGCCCTGAGCCAATTTTGCTTTGGCACCCACCCCATCCCGTTTTTTATATAAAGGTTTTATAGTTAAAAATAAAAAAAAAATTTATAAAATTTTATTTCATTCAGTACATTTTATTAAAATCTTAAAATAAAAAAATATTAATTTGAATTCAATAACCATTAACCAAGTAGCATTAATAACATACATACTCGTTAAACTTTTGGCTTCAAAGATTAACTTTTCAGGCCTTAGCAGCTGCAAATCTTTGGATTATTTCATCCAGATCTAAATCCTTGGTGATGGCATGTTCAATTGATAAGGTTGCCAACCCATCCAACCAATCTTGTTTCATCGTGGAACAGAGATAAGTTTTGATTAATTTCATCTTTGAAAAGCTCTGTTCTGTGCTGGCCACTGATACTGGCAATATTACAAGAATTCTCAGCACCACAAAAAGATTTTGGCAATGATGCCATAAAATTTTTTGAGCATATGAATTACAAGATTTTCGTTGGAGAATTTGAAATGGTTTCACAAATATTTTAATTCTTCATATAAATCAATGCTGAAGATGTCTTTCTGATCACCATCTGTAAGCAGAATTTCTAAATCCATACAATTCTTACACAGCTTGTTGTCACTCATTTCTGTGGCATTATTCAAATTGTATAGAAATTGGAATTGATCGTTATGCTTTACGATGAACTCAAACCTGTCTTTCAATGACTGGATTGCATTGTCTAAAATGTTGTTGAAAAAGTTGATACTAAAATCTCAAATTCAGGTTCAATTTCCAATTCAACTGCCAACTTTTTTGCATCATCTAGAATGCATTTAAATTTATCACCTGTTCTATAATTTTTAAGGTATTTGATTAATTTTGAAAGCAGGGAGACAGCTTGCAACATATTCAAACTGATCTCTTGAAGGGCTTTGCTTGTGATGTTTATTTGGCTCAAAATGTCATACCAAACAATCAGGCAGCAGATAAATTTGAAACTTCCAATTTTTTGTAATAGAGCACTCACCTCCAATCTGTTTCTTGCAGCTGTTATTGATGCTACATTAATTTGTTCATCGCAAAAACTGTTTAATGTCTGTATAATTTCCTAAAGTTTATGTCTCATTGGTCTCAATGCATCTATGCGACTGACCCATCTGATTTTCCTAAGTCCCTTCAATGTCAAGCCTTTGACATTTTGTCTAAGTATGTTCCATCACTATGTAGATGAGAAAAAAATGTAAAGGTGTTGTATAATATCGAAAAAAGTGACAGCTTCTATGCAACATCTGGCTACATCATTGACTGCCAAATTTAATGTATGTGAGGAACAAGGTATGAAAAATGCTCGTGGATATAATGTTAAAATTCGCCTTTGCACCCCATTGTGTTTGCCTCACATATTGGACCCACTGTCATATCCTTGTCCTCTTAAATCAGACAACAATATTTCATTTTCTTGTAAAATTTCTAGAATTTTCTGTCATTCCAGTGCCAGTACTATTGTCAATATTGACAAATCCCAAAAATGCTCTCTGATTTTCACATGACTCCCATCTTTATCTGGGGTAGGCACAATAGAAACAAAACATACTACCAATATCATGTGTTCAGTGTGCGAGAGGTCTGGAGTACAACTGACAATTAGAGAATAATATTTGCTAACTTTCAACTGTTTTACAATTTTTTTTTAATGGCTTTACTCAATATTTAAATAATTTTGTATGTTTTTTCCCCAAGTAGTACTGGTAAATTTTTTTATTTTGTAATTATTCTTACGTGTTCTTTCATTACTGGATCAAACATTGCAAATAGCTCCATGATTTTAAAAAAATTTCCATTGTCATCCTTGTATAATTGATCTGAATTTCCTCGTAATGCAATATTTTGAGAACCGTGTAATTTTCTTATAAACAAAGATATTCTAGAACAGTGGTGGCCAACCTTTTACATACCGAGCGCCATTTTTTTTTGTGCCTGAGTTCCGATGTGCCAAAAAAATCAGTGCACAACAAATGCATATAGTACAATAAAAAAATTAAGCTTACCTTTAATGAGATTTTTGAGTTTGTTTTAATCCCACCAACTTGTCTATATTGGGCTTTAAATCTGTTGTTGAAAGTAAAAGCAGATTTTTCAGATTGGGGTCAGTGAGTCGTGACTGTTGTTTATTTTTTATCAGTTTCATAGATGAGAATGCTTGCTCACACCGGTATTGTTTGCAAGGCAATATTTTCCAAAAATTGATCATGTCGGCAGCCTTAAGGATCAGAGGAAGCTCATCAAATTTAGTTTTAATTATGAAATTTGTTTTTAAATCTAACTTCCATCTGTATACTAGTAGGCAAGTCGCTGATTTTTTGTTCAGTAATCAAAAATGGGCTGATAAATGTGAATGTTATTTTCCTCTTTGGCAAATTCACTAAAACGAACTTCAAATGAATCTTGCACTAATTTTATTTTCGCAATATATTTTGATAAATCAATTTCACTATCATTATTTTCACACTGCATTTTTAGATGCTGAAACAATAGTCACAATAGCGAGTTTTTAGCAACCCACTCAGTTAAATTAGATATGGATGCCAATTCCAGACACACGATTGTATGCAAATTCTAAAAGTTAATAAATAATAAAAATATTTATGATCAGCATGTATTCTCAATTATATTATTCATGTATCACATTAAAATATGTAACAAATTTGTAATATAACTATGTCAAATTCATTTTTCAATACTTTTAAAGAAATTTTACATAATTTTTCTAAAAGCATAATGCGCCAATTTCGAAAGACCAATGCGCCACGTGTTGGCCACCACTGTTCTAGAACATTCCTTCAATGCTTGGTATTTTCGTCAATTTGCTTTTGCTGAATTGAATCTATTGTTGAATTGCAATTCAGTCACTTGATGAAATCATTCCATGTTCTAAAACAACTTGAGTGTTTGGCACTTGTTTCATGTACTTTTAATATTATTTACGTTTTTCCATTTGTTAATGCCATCATGATTCAGTGCGATTAATTTTTTAGAAAAAAATTTACAACAGAAACAAAATACGGCACCTTTAGATTTTGAAGACATTGCTGGAAAAATTTTAAAATAAATAGAAACAGCTAATTTTTTTAATTATATTCTTGAAAATATCAGATTTATGTAGAAAAGTAAATATTTTTAATATCTTCTTATCAGATATCCCTCACCTCCCACACCCTAATTTTCTATGTAGAATTCCTTTTTTAAACTGTTCACTTGTTTCTTGTTGATTGGATAGTGATATTTTGTCTTTTTTTTCTGTTGCTCTTTCAATATTTGTCGACTCCTAAACTTCAGCACCCTAAGCCAGTGCCACATTGGCTCGCCTCTTAAGCCAGCCCTGTCCTGAACATAGGTTTTTACTACTGCTTTGATCTTTTTTATTTCTTCTGATGTAATTTTTTATTTTCCCAGCTTGATGTTTGTACTTATGCTGTGGAATCTGCAGTCTGTGGTTTTTTTCTAGCTTCTCTTTACTTATTATTCCTCTTCTTTCTAGCATTTCTCTTCATCTTTTGCTGGTTCCACTTCTTGGAAACCTTTCACTTGTGGCATAGATGTTGTACCACAGTATCTCTTAACTTCTCCCCCACTGACCACTTGTTCCTGGTATTCCCTCTGGGGGTTTAAGTAAAATTTGTCCATTTCTTTTTGATGTTGTGTGAAATGGGGGCTGCCTGAGGCAATCCTGGCACATCACTTTGTCGGGGTTGCCCCCCATTTGTGTAACCTGTCCAACTTGAGGGGCATTAGTGGTGCTTTTTTTCTTTTTGTTTTTCCCTTCTACTCCAGCTGGAGAGTGTTTCTTACTTCCGGGGTTAAACCTTAACCCTAAGGAATTTTTAGGTACAGCCTAGTACCAGGCATAGGATAGAGGTGCTGTATCATAATATTTCCCCTACAATTTCTCCAGATGTTATACTTATGGACAGTTGGTCAAGGAACTCCACTGTAGATTTCTTTACTGCCCCTGTCACTCCCACCACTATTGTGATGATCTCAGGTTCTACATTCCACATTCTACATATTTCATGTTTGAGTCTCTGGTATTTTAAGACCTTTTCCCTTTCATAGTTAGCGACATTTCAGTCTGCTGGGACTCCTACTTCCACCAAGAGGCATTTGTTACCCTCCTCCTCTCTCATTACTATGTCTGGCCTGCATCCTGATACTCTGATGTCAGTTGGTATCAGGCACGTGCACAGGGGGGGGGGGGGGGCTTGGGGGGCTTGAGCCCCTGCCCTTTTTCTTCTTCATATCAAAAGTGCCCTTTTAGTCAAAATTCATAAATATATTGATTCGACATAAATTTGAATTAATTAGTTATATTTTTATTTAGTTACTGCTACTCAACAGATTTTCAAAACTGGAATTACTTTGATCTATGATTTTTTTATTAGAATAATAAACTTAACATACCGTTACTATTATTTTGTCAATCAGGGAGGGCGTCCCTAGTGGTAACACTGACTGCAGCTGTTCACTGTTGATTGCGTCTCTCGGGTATGTGGGTGTATTGTTTACTGTTTGTTTATTTTACGTTAACCTAAGCTAACTAGTGATTTCTCACTGATAATTATGGTAAGTTGGAATCCAAAGCAGTGTGACATTACTCCAAAAAATATTGTATGACATTACTCGTAAAGTTGGTAAAAACATCCACGTCCCCTACTTAGTCTTAGGCCTACTAGGCTAGGCCCATCAGTACACCAGTGTGTCAAACGATGGATTTTGGGTTTTAGTACTGGCATGAATTTCATTAAATTAATAAATGATTTATTAAACAACATATCATAACCTTTTCATTTTTAATATGAAATTGATTTTTAAAAACAATACAATTTTCATTAAAAGTGAATAAAAATACCTAGATTATTTATTATAAAATGATGCAATTTTTTCGCAAGGACGACAATTACGGTAGATCCTTCTGCCCTTTATCCTGCTGATTGATACTTATAAAAGTTATAAGTAAAGTAACTATTTAGAAATTGCATGCTATTAAATTTTTCTTTGTGTGTGTATACATATATATAGCCTATATGGCATTGTGGATTTCATTTTTAAAAATGTTAGGGGGAGTGCCCTTTTTTCAACTGAGCCCCTGCCCTTCTGAAAGTCTGTGCACGTCACTGGTTGGTATCTTATGATCATATAGGAGCAGTACTTTATCATTGTCTTCTATCCCTTGTAGAATATGTTTCCAATGCTTTTCTGTTTCTAACCCTATTTCATATTTCTTACACACTTTGAAGTGGATTAGCTTGCAGACTGCATTGTGTCTGTCTGTGTAGTTTCCTCTGTGTAGGAGTATTTCACATCTAGACAGTAATGTGACTCTCAGTCTCTGGGTTCTTTGAACAGTCTGCATATTTCAGTTTCATTTTTACCCTCGATATTTCTTTTGAACCAGTTTGTCCATAGTGCCTGGTTTTGTGCTGCCACCACCAGCTGTTCATCTTCTGGTCTCAGTGACCCTCTTACCAGGAACTCCACAGTTTTATCCATCTCTATGTATGCCCTATTTAACATCACCTCTTTGTATATTTTGCTGAATTTGTGCTCTTTCCAGTACTTCTCCTTTTCTTCTGAGCTTTTCCTGTTATACCTTCTTTTATGGTGCTTATCTTTTCCATGAGAGGTTTATTTGCAATGTCTTCAAACTGTTCAGGTCCTATGCCAGTGTCCACTAGATAATCATTTGCCTTCTTTGAAAGTGATGTTGTTCGAGGCTTTTCACATTCATGGTCTCTTACAAATCTTACTAGCATTCCTTCTCCTTCCTTTATGTACTGTGCTAATCCTATTGTTGTGGCTTTATGCACTTGGTCTATTAGCGCAAGCCCTAATCCAACAACGCTCCTTGGCAGGTATAGCCTTCATGTGTATTGGTTTTTATATATGATCTTATGTGCATGGAGCATTTTTCTGGTGATGGTATCCAGTTTGTTGATTTCTAACTGGGTCCAAATGATTATGCCAAAACTCTATGACAGTACGGGTACTGCAGTGAGTTTATGAGTAAGATCTTATTTTTACTGTTTAGGTGGGATTTCAGCATTAGTTTTATTCTTTCTATGTATTCTTTCCACAATCTTTCATGATGTCATTCTCCATCTTTTCCAATTCTTCCATTCCAGATATTTATAGGTAGCCTCTTGCTCTAATTCTTCTATCACGATATTGTCCACCCTCATGTTTTCTGACTCATACCTTTTGCCTTTCTTTATTGTGAGAGTGGCACATTTCTCAAGAATTCCTAAAAGCTTCCCATCCATTCTACATTGTTATTATGTTTGAGAATGCTTTAACAAATGAACAGTTAGCGCACCTTTACGATTAACTGCATAATTACATACAGAACATTTAAACTTTTTCATTTCAGAATGCTTTAATAAGTGAATTTTTAGATTACCTTTATAATTAGTTTCATAATCACATTCAGAGCACTTATACTTTTTTGTTTCAGAATGCTTTAATATATGAATTTTTAGAGCACCTTTATAATTAGTTGTATAATTACATTCAGAACATTCAAACTTTTTCATTTCAAAATGCTTTAATAAGTGAATTTTTAGATTACCTTTATAATTAGTTTCATAATCACATTCAGAACATTTATACTTTTTTGATTCAGAATGCTTTAATATGTGAATTTTTAGAGCACCTTTATAATTAGTTGTATAATTACATTCAGAACATTTAAGCATTTTTGTTCCAAAATGCTTTAACAAATGAATCTCTAGACTATGTTTGTGATTTGTTTCATAACTACACTGAGAACATTTAAATAATTTTGTACCAGAATGTTTCATTAAATGAATTTTTAGATTACTTTTTGTATTTGTTTCATAACTACACTCAGAACATTTAAAGAACTTGCCAGAATGATTCAATATATGAACTTTTAGACCACCTTTCCAATTTGTTTCATAACTACAGTGAGAACATTTAAATAACTTTGCATCAGAATGGTTTAGTTCATGAGCTTCTAGAGTACTTTTTCTATTTGTTTCATAACAACACTGAGAACATTTAAATAATTTTACATCGGAATGGCTGTTTAATAAATGACATTTTAAATTACCCTTCTGATTTGTTTCATAACTACACTGAGAACATTTAAATAATTTTGCACCAGAATGTCTTAGTAAATGAACTTCTAGATTACTTATTCTCTTCCATGGAAGCTCTTCATCTGACTTTTTGACTTTCATTTCATTGTTTATTCCAGAAGTGCTTGGCATCATTATCCCATTTTCTTTATCTATGATGGCATTATCCTGAAAGGAGAGAGAATGTCATTCACATTTATCTTCATTACTATTATTACATTCCTGAATAGTAAACATTATTATTATGATTATGCACCAACTTCAGAGAGAAAGCCTGGTTTACTGGGGTGATATCTTTGACATCACATTGAGACCATTGATGCCATGCCAATCCACAAAAATACTTAGTCCTTAATTAAATAACATAAACTCAACATGGGCAAACATAATATGAATGATCAGCAAGTGGTGTGCAGTGAAATGAATGGGATGGCTATATGGCAGTATTGTTATGAATCTTCCTTTTCATACCCATCAGGAAAGACATTCTCAAATCCACTAACATGAGGGCATAATTCCATTGGAAATTGAAGCCACATCTCATCTTGTTGGGGCCAATACAAACCTCAAAATAATTACATGGCTTTAAGTGATCATTTATGGAGTTACAAAGACAACAAACCAACTATTTTATATAAAATTTGAACTGGATAACCTATGGATTAATAGTTCTTTTATTAGTCAGAAGTGAAATTTACCTTCCAATTATAGATTTATTGCGGTATGGTTTACTGTTACTACTAAGTTTCTTGGTCCAGCATCTGAAGTGGGGACAAGTTAGTGCTTAAATTGATACTACTTAATATCACCTTCTGAGATAGCCTCAGTGATTAGTCTTCAGTGAATCAAAAATTTAAAGAGAATAAGAAACAGTGACAAACTCTGCCAAATACTACTTCAACAAAAGAGTATGGTAGATCTTCTTAAATGTAAATAATAATAATAATGATAATAATAATGCACTCAGACCCTGCTAATTTGACAACTGGTATTTACGATATTGCAATAATTCAGCTATTTTCTGGATGTCAAAATATCAGGCAAATTTCACCAAATCTGAAATTTGCCTGATATTTCAACACTCAGAAAAATAGCCAAATTATTGCAATATTCAAAATACCTAGTGTCAAATTATGGGGTCCAAGTGTAATAATAAAATGGTTCCTAGGTCTAGAAATTTAAATAATACTAGCAGAGAACTCATGCTTCATATGGGTAGCAAAAACATCCCACCCAACAGGCAGAATATTTTTTGTAGTTCCTGCAGAAGGCTATTATTACCCTCTGGGTCATACCTAGTTACTGTAGTAAAAAATAATAATTTTTTTTGTAAACAAAAATATCACTACTTAACATAATCTATTGTCAAGGTTAAATATACATTTTTTTACTATACATTCAAAATATATATTTTTTTTTAACATTAAAATTAACCAACTGGTTAGGTCAACTGAATGCTTGGTTAGGTTAATTGAATGCCCTTGATGATTAGTTGATATTTTTGTTGGTTTTATAATGAAAATATCACAACTTAACCTAACCAATTGTCAAGGGCAGACAGTTGACCTGACTGGGCATTCAATAATTTTCAATTAATTTTGATAGTTTAAACAAAACTATCACTACTTAACCTAACCAATCATCATGCCCCTAACTGGGCATTCAATAATTTTTCCATAGGTTTTGATTAATTTTAAGCAACTTTTACCTGGTAATGGCTCTTGAGGAGGGTGGAACAGATACACAGACAGACAGAGACAGCATATACACGGTGAACCAAAAGTAGGTGGACAGTAGGTTGAATACGGTTTGTGTTATATTATATTATAACTATGGTGTTCATTATAACTATGGTGTTTGTGTTTTATTATATTAAATATTATAACTAAATTTATTTAAATTTTATTTTGTATTATAGTATACAAAAAAATTAAATATGTATTCTCAAAATAAACGTTATCATTTACTGTCCACCTACATTTGGTTCACCCTATATATATATATTTTTTGAAAATTCAAATTTTTGTCCACTTAAAAAAAATAATAATTTTGTTTGCTGAATCATAAATGCATAGAGTAAAAAGCATGTGCTAGAGCTCCACCCACTTTATGATGTCACTATCTTTCAACCAATCCAGAACACCGAAGGACAGATGGATGGATAGACAGGATTCCCTTTTTATGGTACAGATTAATTATTTATCTTTTGCATGAAATGTATTGAATGTCATTCAGTTCAGGTTACACAGGTTTTAAAAACCTCAAAATACTATTTCAATCACTTGTCAAATCATTACAAAAATTATAATTTTTTAACCCTACCTCAACAAATTGCTTCAAAGGTTGTTAGCAATATTTTCTGTAAGAATTAATGCTTTGAAAATATTGCCTTAAACTGGCATATCATTGCTTATATCTTGAAAGGCCCAAGCTAAAAAAAAAAAAAAATTGAAATAGGTCATTTTTGTATTCTGCACCTTGTCTCAAAAGGGCCTAAGCTCTCCTCCAACCAGAAAGCTTGTGAACCTTGTAGAATCAAGTGCAACAAATGGGATGACCTTCAGAGCAACAAAACAGTTTTCCTTGTTTCCTGAATAATTGACTTTTTTATGAGCTTGGACCTTTCAAAATATAAGTGAAGATATGTAGTCTAATGTGCTAATAATAGACTGTCCCCTGGGTTACTTCATAGCCAATGTTGTAACACTGTTTCCCATTTATCAGCAAAGTTACATAACAATGGGCCTTGGTAGTAGAAGTGGGATGTAGCGAACCAATGGTTTGGATTCCAAGTGAAGCTGCATGTCCACTCCATCATATAACCTTTGCTATTATGGAGGAGATTAAACCTTTCCCAGTGGCAGAACTATATATAGCTTGTCCAAGATGTAGACCAATTTAGTGGTGAATGTGTAAATTTATTTTCCTAATAAAAGTTAAATTATTAATTGCCAACCTTTATGACTCACAGTGATAACATTTTGGTTTGAATTTATGGTTACTGTGAGGCAGTATCCGTTTGGATTTTACATTGTTAACTGATGTTTGACTATTTTATATGCTTACATATTCAGTATTTTCATGTATACATGGAATATAGTTAAAAACAGTGAATTTAGTATACAGCAATACCCTGTTGAATGCTCAGGATGCATTCCTGGAGAAGAGAGCTTTTAGCAAATCAGCTTTCAATAGGGTCATCATAACATACTTAAACTATATATTTAAACTATAGTAATCCTCCGATTTAAGCAGTAGATGCATTCCTCAATCTTCCATATAAAATGAATCCCTCATAAATTGGGGGAACTATAATATATAATTAATTCATTGTGCAAAGTATGGGACCACCCAACCCTAAGACACCCCAAAAATTAAATAAAATACAATAATAATAATAATTAACTGCCCCCCCTAAAAATATTAAATAATTAAATACAAACTCATCTGTAAAAAAAAAAAAGTAAAAATTAGTAATAATGCAATACAGTAAATTGAATATTTTTTTTGACCTCATTAATGTGAAACTGTGCAAATGGCAGGCACATAAATTAGGGGGTTACTGTATATTTAAGCTTTCAGCTTTCAACAGGGTATTGCTGTATAGTGATCCCCTGTGCACAAATTCAGAGATAGGACAAGGACATTTCACTACCCTTTTTTCGATCTGCACAAGCGAAGATTCAAAATTGTGGTAAATACTAAAAAATGTTTTATTAACACTTTTTCACGTATGCAGTACAATACGTACGATACTTATGCATATGATACAATACAATACTTACATGTACAATATGTATGCAGTACATACCTATGATACTTTAGCATTTGCAGGTGGCAGTAACATGCCTGGTTGCATGTTCCTTGTACAACCAGCTAGTTTATATGGAGTCTTCTTTCTCGTGCTCCTCTGGTTTATTACATTATTTTTATAATGATGTTTTCAGAAAAAATTTTTTTTTAAATTTTTACTATTCATACTCATTACATATTATTTTACATGCATTCTTATTTATAGACATTTATTGTAAAATGCTTTAAGAGCTTTTATTTACATAAAAATTACTTCATACATGATTTTTTAAACTTTTATCTCCCTAACCCCATTTATATTATGGGGAGATAGTTCCAACCTGGATGACTTTTTTCAGGAACAGAACCCTCAGGCAGGTCAGGGGGTCATTGTATACACTGTGTTTATATTCATGTATACATGAAAATACTGAATATGCAAGTATATAAAATAGTCTAACACCAGTAGTAGTAGTAGTAGTCCTGACATTGTAGGTAGTTTTATATTGACCTCCCTGGGTTCAAAATATCAAGTGGAAGTGTTTAATAAATGATCAGGAAATTGTTAGACTTCTTGATGAAATAGACTATGATGAAGAATTTATGAATGATTTAGAAGAAAATGAGAATGATATTTCAAATGTGTAGAAAGTGATACCTAGTGATAATGAACTTACAAATAAGGTTGAAGATGAAATTACTAGTGATGTAGATGCATCTAATGAAAATGAGGTATGCCAACAATGCTGACTTGATTCAGCAGCTGCCATTAGAAATATGTTTGAATTTACTGGAAATAATAGGGTCAAAGTTTCTCTTGAAAATCAAACCTGCCCCTTAGAAATTTGTGAGTCATTCTTTGAAAGTGATATCATAACACTAACTGTAAGAGAAACAAATAAGTATGCAAAAAATTATGTGCAGGTAAAATGAGAAGAAACAGCAGAGATATTCTATGGAGAGATACTAATAATGAAGAAATATGTTTTGTTGGCTTTAGTTGCACTTCAAGGAATTACACAGAAATCTAGTCTTGACTCATTCAACAAACCAGTTTTTGTTTACATCAATCTTTGACAAAATAATGTCCAGAGGTAACTTCAAGCTACTCCTAAAATATTTTATAAAATATTTATGGATGTGAGTAACCACACAATTCACAACAAATATTTTATATATATACACACATGAGGGACAGTATGAAAGTACTCTTATTTCTTACTAGATATAATTCCAATTGCAGTGAAAATTACAGGGAATATGCATGCATACACGGCAAACATATTTTATATATATATATATATATATATATATATATATATAATATATATATATATTTTATATATATATATATATATATCCCCGCAAGGGGGTTCTAAGCTCGTGCTCTTGAGTGCTCTTTGTGCTCGTTTGTACGTGCTTGTTCCTGGAGGTTTCACGTGCGCCCTCCCGGCCCTAGCACCCAAGGATGATGGGGCTCGACCCTGCAGTCCTTGTCATCCTTGGTCTTTTTCCACTTCGACTGTCCCCTCCACCCTTTCTTTTTCCTCTGTCTTTCCTCTCACTTTTTCTTTGTTTTTCCACCGAGATATGCCCTTTTAAATAGAGGCGAATCGGTTCTTCCCGAACTTAAAAAATAATAAAATATATATATATATATATATATATATATATATATATATATATATATATATATATACAGGGTGTCCCATAAGTCTGGCATCATTGGAAAAATAATGAAAAAAGGCAAAACAATGATGTCAGGAGTAATGGTGTTACATGCCCCAATAATGCGCTGCTGCAAATGTTCAACACTCCTAATTTTCTCTGTGTATACCAGCACTTTCAAGTGGCCCCAGAGATAAAAATCTAGTGACGTGAGATCCGGGCTTCTAGCTGGCCATTCCACAGGCCCTCGACGTCCTATCCAATGACCAAGGAATTGTTGGTACAGGTATTCCCTTACTTGGGTGCTGTAATGTGCAAGAGCACCGTCTTACTGGAACCATGTTGGGAAATTTCCTTCTTCGTTCAAGACACTGGGAAATGCTTCTTCCTTGAGCATACGTAGGTAGGTGCTTCCAGTGACATGTTCATCAAAAAAGAGGGGGCCTATGATGCGATCCTTCCAAACGCCACACCATACCATCACCAGAGATGCACCTTGTTCTTTTGAAGAGGTATACCAGTGAGGGTTGTTTTGAGACCAGTAGTGGGTGTTCTGTTGATTTACCTCACTATTTCCATAAAAAACAGCCTCATCACTGAACAGAATGGTGGATGGGAAATTGGCATCCCAAGCATAAGAAAAATATGAATTATGGTTTGTAGAAATAGAAAAATATGAATTTCTCATATGATGCCTGACTTATGGGACACCCTATATATAATATATATATATATATATATATATATATATATATATATATATATATATATATATATATATATATGGGCAGTCTCTGAGATACGAACTTCTGACTCATGAACTCCCAAAGTTGTCTTTGATTTATGTAGTGGTTGCATTCCAAAAAATAAACTCTAATCATCTGACATTACATAAAATATAAAAAACCATTAAAAGAAATAACAGGTATTTACTTGAATATTCATTGCAATAAAGTCAACAGTAATGGAAATCCAAACACAAGATGAGAGTGAGTAGCATGCATCTGCACACAACAATGGAGAATGTGACACTGAGTAAGCGAGATTGAGGAAGCATGCAGGCTGCCTCATGTAGCTACTGACTCCACCCACACCAACTGCAAAGCAGAGTCCACATGCACGTGACCTAACACTGGTTGCAAGAACTTTGCACATGCAACCCAGCCAGTTGCATAATTGTGAATTTTTTTCACATAAAGCAAGAGAATGGTAGTAGTAGTTGTAGTAGTAGTGCTGTGGCAGCTGAGTAGGCTGTAGTCCCCATGTGTCAACACTCCAAGACACCCAGCACCCTTTCAAGTTTTCAGGTTTGTGACAATGAAGTGTCCTGGTAAGGGGATAGTAATCTCCAGTATCCTGTAGCATCTATTTTGATATTGTTTTTCTTTACACCCAATTTTCTTAGTATGATGATGGACAAATGCCATCACTAGGTTCTGGATGCTACGTCAACTGCACTCTACCACCAATCACTTATACGAGGCCTCCCGAGTTGGAGTGACAAAGCCACCATGTGTTCAAAAATACATTTTCTGTATCACCATACTTCATCACTAATGCCTCTGAAATTAAGTTTCAGAGGCATTTGTGATGAAGTATTGGTAAATGTGTATTATTCACTGCATAGAAAAAGGCCAGAAGAAAATGGTGATACAGAACATAAATTTTCGAACATATGGCAGCTACGTCACTCCTACTCCAGAGGCCTCTTGTTCTAGTTCTGATTCTTATGATAATTGTAAACTCTAAAAGTCAGCTTATTATTCTGGGTCAGGATTCTCTTACATCACTATCTATTTCTTGAAGATTAGTCAGGTTCAACCTACACATTAACTGTAAACTACTTTCCAAAAATCTATTAGATCTTTATCTCCACAGGAAAACAGTTCCAATCACTCAGGGTCCAAGAAAGGAACCAGAATTCTAAGGCAAACCCAACAGAAATAAACTCAGCTACTTTTTTAGCCTTTTTATTATGGCTGGAATAAATACAATTTTTAATAAAAAAGTATAAAAACACACAACACTGGCAATACATTACAATTAATGGAAGAAAACACTGGAAAACAAGTAATAATTAGTGAGGTTCAGCAGAAAAAAACAATGGAAAGCAAGTGGGAGACAAGCACAGGAAATGATTTGTCTAAAGTACATGAAACTTTGCCCCAACCTAGCTATACTCCAAAGTTAATCCTGTGACCAGATTTCTAAGTAAATGTCTAGATAATATCAGGTCATCCCATAAGTAATGTCATTTTTTACGATAGATTAAGTTTAAACTAGTCCTCCTCGGTTTAAGCATAAATTTTCTGAAGGTTATATCTAAGAGGAGATCTATCGTGTTTCACTACATACTTTACAGACCTTGACCAGTGAAGATGTGTGTTTTGCTTTATGTGAACCCCTCATAAACATGGCAGTATCAGAAGAGCATATCAGGCATATAATGCTTTAGGAGTTCAAAAAAGGGAATAGTGCTACTGAAGCAACGCAAAACATTCAGGACATTTATGGCAATGATATTCTGTATGTGAGGAAATGTCAAAGATGGTTTCAAAAGTTTAGGAATGGTGACTGCTGTTTGACAGATGCAGCACGCTCTGGATGCCCTGCTGAGTTTGATGATGACCTGCTGTTAGCCACACTTGAAGAAGACTGTTCAACAACATGAAACTTTGCCCCAACCTAGCTATACTCCAAAGTTAATCCTGTGACCAGATTTCTAAGTAAATGTCTAGATTAGTGATGTAAAAAAACCATTTTTTTTGTTTTTTGTTTTTTTTTTTGTCGTTTTTTTTTGTTTTTTTTTTGTTTTTTTTTTTTTTTAATAATTAATATAGATATTGCCAATTTAATTATAAGGTACTTTTGCAATGATATATATTATAAAATAATAAATAAATAATAAAATAGGCCATATGGTACCAGTATAGAATGTCCTTTTCAGCCTATTTACAGAAAAAACTGGCCTCTTTCTTGCACTGAAAGTCTTGTATCTTGAGATCCATTAAACTTGCGAGAACACTGGCTGGGAGCTGACTGCCCATTGTCCAACCTTCCCAGGACTCTCCCATCCATGCCTCGGATTTTGAATCTCCCACTTAACTATCCTTTAGACCCGCGATGACATATTCCCCCCCCCCCACGAGACCATCCATATATATATATATACATACACATACACCCATATACATATATACCAATATATACATAAATACTTATATACACATTTATATCTATTGTATACCCCATACACATGCATACATCCAGAATTCCAGATACATACGCATGCATACTCACATATATACCTACACAAACTCATACACCTCTATTTCGCCCTTTCATTACCTCCGAGATCATTTAGCACATACAGTAATATCCATACAGCCAAAAGAAACCAATTAAGCACAGACAGAGCAGCAAAGCTAGTATTTATATCCCAAAATGCAAAATTCCAAGAAAGTGAAGTAAAACATGGTGCTACATTGGCTTCGTCAACATCCAAATCTGCAATAAATACCAGTACCTGTGATATTGAAACTATTTGCTTTAATCAATCTAGTGATAATGATTCTTCAATGGAAATAGAATCAGATAATGAAAGTTAAACAGCATTAGGTTAACACAAAGGTTAAAGAAAGAGATGAATATTTATATTTTTTTTATTTTTCTATTTGGAATATATATATATATATATATATATATATATCCCCGCAAGGGGGTTCTAAGCTCGTGCTCTTGAGTGCTCTTTGTGCTCGTTTGTATGTGCTTGTTCCTGGAGGTTTCACGTGCGCCCTCCCGGCCCTAGCACCCAAGGATGATGGGGCTCGACCCTGCAGTCCTTGTCATCCTTGGTCTTTTTCCACTTCGACTGTCCCCTCCACCCTTTCTTTTTCCTCTGTCTTTCCTCTCACTTTTTCTTTGTTTTTCCGCTGAGATATGCCCTTTAAATAGAGGCGAATCGGTTCTTCCCGAACTAAAAAAAATATATATATATATATATATACACACTGGTATTCTTGCCAATCACAATTATATCTATTGTTTTATACCAGTATTATGGATATTATACCAGTACCTATGATATTGAAACTAGCATATATGCTCTACCCAATCTAGTGATGATTCTTCCATGGAAATGTAGGTTAACAAAAAGGTTAAAAAAAATGAATATTTTCCTTTTCTATCTGGAATATATATACTGGTACTCTTGCCAATCACAATTATGTATATTGTTTGAAACGAGGAAGAATGTTTTATGTTCTAGTTAAAAAATATATATACATATAAAAAATGAGGGTTTGTTTTTCCTTTCTATTATATACTTTTTGCGTGATTCAATTTTTCTAAAAGATGACTATATAGTATATATACTAGGTATAACCGTATAAGCATGGTAGTATAGTAAATTATAGGTAATACTAATATACTTATTAGATTAAAGGAAAAAAAATATGGAATAAGTTTAAAACAATAAAAAACAAAAAAAAACAGACTACCTTCGTTTTAAACAAAAAAAACGACACAATAAAAAACGACTCACATCACTAGTCTAGATAATATCAGGTCATCCCATAAGTAATGTCATTTTTTACGATAGATTAAGTTTAAACTAGTCCTCCTCGGTTTAAGCATAAATTTTCTGAAGGTTATATCTAAGAGGAGATCTATCGTGTTTCACTACATACTTTACAGACCTTGACCAGTGAAGATGTGTGTTTTGCTTTATGTGAACCCCTCATAAACATGGCAGTATCAGAAGAGCATATCAGGCATATAATGCTTTAGGAGTTCAAAAAAGGGAATAGTGCTACTGAAGCAACGCAAAACATTCAGGACATTTATGGCAATGATATTCTGTATGTGAGGAAATGTCAATGGTTTCAAAAGTTTAGGAATGGTGACTGCTGTTTGACAGATGCAGCACGCTCTGGATGCCCTGCTGAGTTTGATGATGACCTGCTGTTAACCACACTTGAAGAAGACTGTTCAACAACTGTTGAAGAATTGGCCCAGAAACTCAATTCATCCCCATCCACCATCAATCAACATTTGCAATAACTCAGGAAAGTGCCTAAGCTAGGAAAATGGGTGCCACATGAGTTGTCGGTCAACAATCTGAGGGTGCGGGTAAAAATTAGCACAGCTCTTCACTCCCATGAACTCTAAGATCCGTTTTTGCACCATTTAGTGACTGATGAAAAGTGGATACTGTACCAGAATGTTAAGCACTGTCGACAGTGGGTTTGTGCCGGAAAAACAGTGACACCACAGCCAAAACCAAATCTTCACCCTCGGAAAGTGTTGCTTAGTGTTTGGTGGGATAAAGGTGGTGTAATACACTTTGAAACCTTACCACACAACCAAACAATCACCACTCAAGTCTACTGTCAACAACTGGATTGATTGAACACTACACTAAAAGAAAAGAGACCTTCTTTGGTTAATTGGAAAGAAATCATGTTCCACCACAACAACGCATGTCCTCATACCACTCAGATCACTTCTGCAAAAATTGAGAAGCTTGGGTAGGAAAAACTTCCACATCCTCCATACCTTGCGCCTTCAGATTATCATCTCTTCAGGAGTCTGCAAAACTATCTTGACAAGAAACAGTATACTTCTTTAGATGACCTGCACACCAGTCTTTGTACATTTTTTGCCTCAAAACCACCTGAATTTTATAAACATGGCATTGAAAAGCTTGTAGAATGTTGGCAGAGTGTCATTGATTCCGATGGAAAATATATACAGGCGTCCCCCGTTATACGATCGTTCGGTTTACGATTTCCCGCGTTAATGATTTTAAAAAAGTACCCCCATCTTTCGATTTACGATTGCCTTATTTCGCGTTAACGATCTCCAACTTGAAAGCATGTCTCAGAAAAGGCCAAGTGCTGGTGCTTCGGGTATTGCTAAGAAGCCTCGCAAGAGTTTGAGCTTGGAGGTTAAGCTTGACATTGTCAAGCATCACAAGAATGGACAAGGGGCTAATTCGATAGCGAAGATTCTTGGACTGGCTCAGTCCACTGTGTCGACAGTGATCAAGAATTCCGACAAGATCCTGGCAGCTGGCGAGAATGTGTCATTGTTATCTGCCAAGAGGATAATGAAGAGCCAGGATTCAACTATCCAAGAGATGGAGAGGCTTCTCAATCTCTGGATAGAGGATCAGAACAGGCGCAGGATGCCTCTCCACTGCCCTTATCTGCGCCAAAGCAAAGAAATTGTGGGAGGATGTCAGGCAGTCGAGAGGTGAAACCTACGAAGCGTCATTTAAGGCGAGTTCTGGCTGGTTCGATCACTTCAAAACACGCGCTGGTCTGCATAACCTGCGCCTGATGGGTGAAGCTGCCATAACAGTAACATAACAGTAAAATATATAGCAAAATAATAGTGGAATCTGCAAATTTTGGGGGTCTTCCAGAATATTTGGGAACATATCCCTATTTTTCCCATAAGGCCTTCAGTTCGATATACGATCATTCGATATACGATGGGGTTTTTAGGGACGCATCCCAATCGTATAACAGGGGACGCCTGTACTAGATTAAAAAGTTTCAGTTGCATTTTTTTTTGTCCTTCAAATTCCGATCTAAAAAAACGACATTACTTATGGGATGACCTGATGGTTTTTTGCTCACAAGCCTGATTTCAGTAATAGACCTGGAGTAACCAGTGGATTTTGTAGCTCCAACTATGTTGGATCCACAATCCAACCTGATGTGTTCAGACTAGATGAAATAGTTGGTTGAATTCCCACTGGTTCCCGAGACAACACAAAATTATTATTTACATTCACAGGGTACAATTAATCAATAATAATAAATTATAACACATTTAACACAAATAAGAACTGGAACCATGACTTCATAATTAATCACTGGTAAGAATACACTAATCATTGAATGAATATAAAATAAATAATAAGTAACTTAAAATAAATATAAATAACATTAACAATCATGACAAACATACCTCCAACAATACCTCTGGAGTAACCAATATTCCAGGTTGTCTCATTTTTAATTCTTTTATTCAAGGTTATTATTTGAAGTGATACCTAATCAACTTATCAGTCAGTTGTCTTTGTAATTCCAATGGGTTTTGTGGAGGGTTCCAAGGTGAGAAAGAGAAGGAGAGAGCAAGTGCCAAGTCTTGGCAATACAAATGCCATCCAAGGACTGTACTTTGATGGAAGAAAGGACAAAACCAAGGCCAATTTGAAAAAGTAAGCAAATACTATGTTGAAAATATCACTGAAGAACATGTATCTCTCATCTTAGAACCAAGATTGGAATACCTTGATCATATTACTGTTTCATCAGGAACAGCACATGCAATAGAAGCCAGCATCATCGAGTGCCTACAAAAGAAAGATTTTCCAATAGATTCTATTACAGCAATAGGATATGATGGCAATAATGTCAATACTGGTTTCAAAGGTGGAGTGATTCACTTACTTAAACAGTGGATTATTTGCTTATTGCATACTAATGAGTTACCACTATGACCATCTACTACAAATTGATGGTGTGACACATGACCCAAATGCTTTTTCTGGTCTCATTGGCAAATCACTGGCTACATGTAAACTTAACCCTATTTCACAGTTTGACCCTATCGAAGTTCAAGAGCCTTTGCCAATAATCAACAATATAAAAACTTTGAGCAAGGACCAAAAGTACCTCTGAGATGTGTCAAGTAGTATCCTTAGGAGAGTGCCCAATAGATCTGGCACAATGTAATCCTGGACCTATGTCACATTCTAGATGGCTTACAACTGCAAACCAAATTCTTAGATCATATGTGAGTACAGTACAAGTAATCCTTCAGATGAACTATGCACTTTGACAACTTATGTGATAAGAGTTTATGCACTGGTGTGGTTCAGCACCAAGACTTCTCCATCATGCTATAATGGAACACAACACTTATTTCAATTGGTAAAATGCTCCTGCTACATGCAGGTAAAGGAGAAACAGATTGTATATGATGCCATTGACCAGAACAGTTACTTTGCACATCCTAAAAATATATTGCTTGCTATGTTAACAGATGTACAAAGTTGCAGTCAAGAACTTGTGCTCAGAAGAATCCTAGCAGCATGTTTACAGCAGAAAGAAGGGAACCTACCTGCAGTTCAGGCAGTTCCACCCATCAACTATACTGATCTCATAGATTGGCAGGCAATTGAGAAACCAGAACCTCCACTTACAAAAATATGGGATGATAACGAGGTCCAATCTTACATCAAGAACATAGCAACACTCCCCTCCATGTTTGAGATGGGAGAAATGCTATGCATACAGAAGCTGTGGACAGATGCATTAAATTGGTAACTGAGGCATCATTATCTGTGTGTGGTGAGTTAAGGAGAGATGGTTTCATTAGGACTAAGTTGGAATCCCAAAAACTGATGGGAGTATTAGACTCAAAGAAACATTATAAGGTGTAAACCTAGTGAACAATGATCAGAGTGAAAACATAACACACGCGGAAAGTGCCTAGCATGGTTGGGTAAGCATGGGCAGAACTCAATACGCAACCACCACCTCATGGTGAGTTCTGGGTGATAAGAAATTCAAATTACTTATCAGCTGAGAGTTGCATTTATATTTTTATAAAAAAATAGACTATTCTGTGGCCAGTAATATTTTTACAGAACTTTTTCCTCATCAGTAATGGTATACAACATTTAGAGCAATGAGCCAATCAAAATCCCAAAATTTATTTTCAGACAAAAATAACCAAAAATATGGAAATTTCTAATTTTTCACTTGCTTAAGACAAGAAGATATTTTCTGATGTCAATAATTTTTTTACAGTGGTTTTTTTCCTTATCAAAACACATCTGTTATGACAACAGGCCAATCAAAAATCCCAAACTCAATTCTTTTATGAAAATGGCCAAAAATAGGGAAATTACTAATTTTTCACTCACTTGGAGCAGTGGAAGACATTGTGTGAGGTTGGTTAGATTTTTGCAGTGCAAAATGCAACTTTTTTACAGTGCAAAATGTAACTTTTATGACTACAAACCAATCAAAATTCCAAAATTCATTAATTCAACCCACCCTATTGGGGACTGCCTGTGTGTGTGTGTGTGTGTGTGTGTGTGTGTGTGTATATAAACCTCAATTTATGATGGGGTTGCACTCCTGAAAACCCCATTACAAATTAAGTTCATTATAACATGGGGTTCAATGGGATACATTCCCAGCCAGTCCCAAACACACATGTATCACCAAAAAAAAATTCTTAAACTCATAAAATCAATAGAAAACAATTAATCAACATTCACCACATCATTAAGAACAAGCCTGGTCATCATCACATGTCCCCTTCGAGGCCAAGGGAACTCTTGTAGGTGGAGTGGAGACGTCACTCTGACTCTCGCACAGCCTCTGGGGAGTCCAGAGAGGCTGAAGTCGAGGGTTGTGGCTCTGACTGTGGCAGGGGTTTGAAAAATGAGGTGATTGTTGTCTGGTGTGCCTCCTCCTTCTCAAGGTACAGCTCCCTGTAGCAGAGCATGTTCTTCACCAGTGCCCTCACAGATGAACTCCTGTTGAAGTTGGGGTCTTCTCAGCAAGGAGCTCCATTACAGAGTTGACATGGTCAAGTGCAATGCTTAGCACCTTCAGAGTCAGTGTCATGGGTGCAGGGTTTTCCTCCTCACCCGCTGACTACTCCATTGTCTGCTGCTGTTCCAGGAGCAGCAGGTCCTCTATGCTGAGTAGGGTGTCCCAGCCTCACAGGTAAAATAAAAATTTGCAAGAGTCAAATCGCACACCCCTTTAATTAATTACACTTGAAGAAAGGAAAACATCGGCGAAATTTCATTGGCCTATTAGGAGGGGAAGGGTCCCCTCATTGACCTTGTTTATTCAACCCTATATGAACAAACATAAATGCTCAGCATTAATCATTCTAGAATGGAAGAATGAAATGTAAATTCTTTCTAATGACTAAATTAAAGGAAATGGAAATTCTTCCTAATGGCACATTTCATTTCGGGGGACAGAGGATCTTTTTGTCTGCTGAGGGGAACTGCTGGCGGTGGTATTCACCGACTTGGTACACGAGCTGCCGTTCCTCCTCGTTTTTTGTCAGGCCCTCGTTGAAATCTTCCGCCAGTTTCACCGCCCATTCTGCCGCGTCATTCACAGACTTCAACGATGGTGCACATCCTTCGAGATCTTTGGGGGTTTTTGGAACTGGCAGCTTCAGGCAATGAAAAAGGTTTTGAGTCCTTTTCGTGACCAAGGTGCTCAAATCCGACCGTCTCACAGTCAAGACACTCTTTCCCTCCAGCCGACGCAGATCTCTTGGGTTTTCGGTCTTCTTGTGCAGGTTTTGGAGCATGGCCGTCTTCTCTGCATTGGTGGTTTTGGAGGAGAACATAGCGAGTCCGGCTAAATCTTCGCTTAGGTACCAGAGGTGGCCCCGGAATTTCGTCAATGCAGCGGTACCTACATCATGATCCACCACCTTGTACCGCTCTAGGTCCTCCAACAGCTCCAGGTCATTGACGGGCGCGTCCGCCGTCAATGGAGCCTCGAACCACCTCTGGAGGTAGATGGTGACGGCAAAGACGTTTATCCTGCGTAATGACCGGACCTTGTGAGCGGTCAGGTGGAATTGGCTTCGGAAGATGAACATCTTAAGACAGTAAATGCCTTTGGCCATCCACCTGTCCCGGTGGTATGCTCCAGGACGATTGTACCGGAGATCTCGTTTGCCATGACCATCGAGGAAGACCAGAGCGAGGATCAGGAACTCCCGGTAATCGTCTCTTGGGTGGCTAACTTCAAGCTGGTCTTCAATGAAGTGGACAATCTGCTCTTTTTTCAACACCACCCATTCTGAAAGGATGTCGCTTGGGCCATCGCCGTTGAACGGAGAAGCCTGCTTCTGGTCAATGAACTCCCATTGGGATTTGAAGCGAGCGAACAGCGCAATTTTGGGGCCAGAAGACCTGAAGAACAGGTCAAAGACTGAGGTGATTACCAATTCCATCATGTGGTGTCTGCAAGCCAGGAAAAGAACGCGGCGGTCCATTTGGTCCTGGATAATCGTACAAGTACCGCTGTGAATACCGGTATTCGCCGCTGTTGTGTCAAAGCAGAGACCAGCAATCCATGGTTGAACTTGCGGCCAATCGTCTAGCACCTTCAGAACAGCTCCAGCCATCCGCTGTCCCATGCTGTCAGGGATTTTTGGGATCGCCAACAACTTCTCAAGATTCTTCCCGCTGACCAGCACTGGTATGCGATCCGATTTTCCTCCATCCGAATCAGGGAGGAGTTTGCCATCAAAGTGGATGACAAGCGGCGTATCAGGATTGAACTCGGTCTTGATTCCGGCTGCCAAGTTCTTCCTGGATTTCTGCCATGAACGGTGAAGACTTGATTTGGACAAGGTGACTGAGGATAACTCAACTCCCGCGGCAGCGAGTGCTGGAGCCACAATGTGCATCGCTTGGCGTACTGAGGTTCCAGTTCGATCCAGGGCTGCAGCAAAATTGGGATATTGGATGATCCTCCTTGCCGACACTTGGCCGTCCTTGGGAGTGGATCGAGGAGCCGAAGGAACAGGAGAGAAATATTGGACATCATCATTGGATGCTTCGGCCATGGACTCCGAAGAAGAAGAAGACCCACTTTTCACCGTTCCTTTTGCTTGCAGTGAGTCCATCTCTTCGCGGCGTTTCTCCCGCTCTGCTGCCCTGCGAGCAAACTCCAGGTCCTCTCCTCCGATGTACATCTTCCACACGGTTCGCTGGTCATTCAGAAAGTCTCGATCTTCGGGGACTTTGATGAGTTTCATGGCGTTGGCATGAGCTGTTTCGAACAGTGTATTCAGGTTGGCTTGGAATCCCTTTTCCCGCTCCAGTTGCTTCTCTCCCCCACGGTTTCGGTTTCTGGCAACCTTCTCATAGTCCGTGGAGAGGGCCTTGATCCTCTCGACGCACTTGGGCTTGTGGGAGGTCGGAATAGATGCCCGAGCCCACACCGCCATAACCTCATCAGCTACCACATTGGCAGCTTCCGCCGTGGACGTTTTTTTCTTCTGAGTGAAGAACAACAGACGTCGAAGAACATCTCCCACTGTCGGGAGTTGACACAGCATTTCCAGGGGTTCATTTCGCAACACCCCCACCAACCACACAGTCTCCTGCTTTCTTGTATCCATAACCTGAAAAGAAATATGCTACAATTAGTATAAGGTAGAGAGTAGCCATTCAGCAATAGTAACACATGGTTTGAGGGGACCCTTAAAATTAAAGAACACGAATGAAATTCATCTTGCTGGCATGTTTTCACGAGTGGAAGAAATTAGGGGGGTGTGCATGACAAACTTCAGGAACAAAAAAAATTGGGACAGTCTAATGCTGAGCTCCTCAGAGTGGCTCTCCAAGACCTCAGCCATATTCCCTTCATCAACCTCCTGAAAGTTGGCCTCCTGGGAGATGCTGGCGATGTCACTATGTATGGCTACAACATCTGTGAAGCCACCAAAGTTGTGCACACACTTGGGCCACACTGTCTTCCAAACAGCATTCATGGAGCTTTGTGTGGCCTCCTTCCACGACAGTTCGATGTTGTGTATGGCATACTTGATGTAGCTATGCCAGAATTCTTTGATGGTCGGTTTTCCCTCTCCATCTGTCATCTCAAACAGCTGCTTCAACCTCCTCCTCAAGTAGTAGGCCTTGAAGGTGGCGATGACACCCTGATCCATCAGCTGGATGAGTGAGGTGGTGTTGGGGGGCAGGAACATCACACTGATGTTCAGTCCACTCACCCATTGTAGGCAGGTGCAAAGGCACATTGTCAAGGATCAGGAGAAACTTGTTGGTGATGTTCTACTCGGTGGCATACTCCTTGAGGTGCTTGGAGAGGTAGCCAACCACATAACTCTGGCATAACACCATCATTACCAGGCCTTCTTGTTGAAACACCAGATGACTCGGAGGTGCTCCTTAATAAACCCCTTAAGAGCTCTAGGGTCTCTGAATGGTACACCAGCATCGGAGTCAACTTAAGGTCCCCCTCAGCATTGCCTCCAAGTAGCAACATAAGGAGGTCCTTGGCTGCCTTGCCTTAAAGCCTGGTGCAGTCTTCTCCTCCTTGGCCAGGAAAGTCCTCGATGGCATCCTCTTCCAAAACAAGCCTGTCTCATCGAAGTTCAGGAACTGCTTGGCAGTGTATCCTCCTTCCTCCACCTTAGCCTTCAGGAGTGCTGGGAAGGCGTTAGTACTCACGACGTCAGCACTGGCTGCCTCACCAATCAGACGAAGGTTGTGCAGGTTGGTGTGTTTCTTGAACCACTGAAACCAACCAGGACTTGCCTTAAAATGGGACTCAGTGGCACTGCTCTCACCGCTCTCTACCTTCAGCATCATCCAGATATTGCTGGCCTTCACCATGATGATTGCTGTGAAGAGAGGCAAGTGGTGTCGAGTCTGGTCCTGAATCCAGTCTTGGAGTAGCCTCTCCATCCTATCCATGATAGGTTCACACTTCTTTACTAATCTAGAAGCAGAGACTTGGGTCACATTCTGCGCCACAGCCTTCACTTCTGGTGCCTTCGTAATGATGGTAGACATTGTTGACTGGACCAGGCCAAGTGCTCTAGCAATAGAGCATGCTCCTTCACCTCTCTCATGCCACTTCACAATGTCAAGCTTCACCTCCAGAGAGACAGTTTTCCTGGGTGCCTTGGCCTTCCCCGATGCAGGAGCCTCAACAACACGCTTGCTAGCCATTTTCAATGTTGTTTATTAGTTTTACCTGTTATATTATTAAGTATAACCTATAGTATGTACTACACTGCTTGCTTCACAGTCACAAAAAAAGAGCAAAATTGATTAACTAAGAAAAAACCACTGATGACAACGTAAGAACAATGATTTCTATGCTGTCAGGACAAAGTGCAGGACTTTAGTGCGCCAGGTGGCCGCGTGATGGCGTGCAGATAGATGACACTGTGGCTGACAAGTGCAGCGAGAGATGCATTTCCTCTTCCGAGCATCAGCGAGTTTGGCTGACCAATGGCCATCATTAATGTGAAATTTTTTTATCACAAATAGCGAGATGGTCTTAATTCATCACCATTGTTAATGCGAAATATCGTAAATTGGGACATCGTAAATCGAGGTTTACCTCTATGTATATATACATATACAGGTAGTCTCCGAAATACAAACATCCTCACTTACGAACAAACTTCCATAAAATAATTATGATTTTTCCCATCCAACATGCAAATTAAAAGTGCTTTTTTTCCATTTCAGATTACTTTATTTTGATTTATTAACTATATTTCAGAATAATATTTATTACATTACAGGCAGGTACAGGTATTTACTATAATTTCACAAGAATGTACAATATTTCTTTATAATCAAAGTTACAAACAGTTCAACTACAAATGGGGTTCAAGAATGTAACCCATTATATGTAAATAAAGTATATAAATAAAGTAAATATTAACTGAAAAATAAGAGGCATTAATTTTATACCAACCCTCATATATACATCAATTTAGTGGGAGTGACTGGTTATATACTTGAGGGTTATTTATATTCAGCTCAATATAGATCTTATGGGATTATTTTAATTTGTAGGGGGACTATATTTATGGTTAGAATTAAACAGCAGTAGGCACTATATACAAACATTTTTTAAAAAAGCACACACTATGACATAACCTGCCACTTGGAAAGGGTTAAACAACTTCCATCACATAACAATAACAGATAACTCAGATGTTCTCATTGTGATAAGGTTATTAAACTAATTTAATTTGAATGATTATTTTCTTTATATAGCCTGCATTCGTGTAAACTTGCCTAATTTACTTGGAATTTATTTTTGTATTCATAATCATAGATTCAAGAAACTAGAAAAAGTATCCAGTCAAACCACTGGGGCCCCCCCTAATGTGGATGTGGGGGTCAAGCAACTGCTAATATAGGATCATGATCTCCTACAGTGGTCAGTCACATTTTTTATTGTGACCTCATGAAAGACTGGACCTCTGATTATATGGACCACTTGTTAAAAGTTAAAAATAGTTTCAATAATGATTTATAAAGCTCAAAATACTCTCTCCTTATGGTGAGACACTGATTAACCCTTTCACTGCTATCATCGTCAATTGATGATATACAGTGGACTACTATGCACATCAATTAATGATTTAATATTTTCCTGTCTGCACCTATGCTATTATTTCATAAGGTGGTATTGTCCCAACTCTTTTTTTTTGTGAGTATGGCAAAAATCTTTCAATTTAAGTTAGCAGCAAAAGGGTTAAGGACTAAATTAGATTTTTTTTTTTTTACAGAGAAAATTTTCAAATTTTATGACTTCTTGTCAGTTATATAGCATAGCCTACAGGCCAAGGTTATCATTTTCAAAGTGTCCACTTGCAGGCTGGAACAAAGAAAACATTATGATGAGAAAATAAAAGAAGCCATGGATGCCATTGAAATATAAGTAGTCTTAGGCCTATTGGTCCCACTCTTATAGGTTAAACTCTCTGATTTGCTTTATAAGCCTAAATAAATTCATTTGAAGTTGCATTCCCCATTTACTTACAGAAGTGTCATAATCAAAGCTGCTCAGTTATACATTACCAAATCAACTTTGACAAGTTTAGTAACAAAACTAGTGGCAAAACTAGTGTTCTTGAAAATGGGGCCAAAAGGAATCTTTACTCAAAAGTGAGCAATGTCCCTCACTGAAGATGCACTTATAAGTACAGTTAAAGGAATTCTTTGGAGAAGATACCACAACTGTGGAAAAACTTCAGACCAAGGAATGAGTATGGAGACTTTTTCTGAAATGACATCCAGAAATATATGTAAGAACACCTAAACTTTTATCCTCTCCATAGAAGGAGATTAAGATAAAACTGCAATAAAACAATGATTCCCATCAGCTATAGAATATTTCACAGAACAATTTATCAGACACTGCTTGATCATCACTTTACACAACTTCAATACTGACAAAGCAGGATTCCCACTTTTACCTACATATGGGAAAGTTTTTGTAATTAATGTGGCAAAAAATGTTTTTGCAACCACTTTTATGCATGCCAAAGTCAATATGACAGGTCTTGATAGGGAGTAAATCAATTCAAATCCTGATTGAGTGAAAGTTGATTACATTATTATGAGCTCTTAGCCAGCCATGGCAAATATTTTTCTTTAATAGCCAATCATGGCAAGCATTTCATTGGTTAAATGCAATAAATTAAAACAGATCAACCAACCAACAAACTAATATTTTTTTCAGTTTTAAGTGCAAAGAGGTGAACCTACACTCGATGCTGTTAATGCTTCCTGGATAGCCCTACTTAAAAGTCTATGCTTAATCTCTCAAAATCTTTCCCCAGACTGTTTCCTTTTCTGTTTAATAAGCTCTCTAGTTTCAGCAATTATACTTTTACAAGGAGATAAGACTGTCATGAAGGACTAGAATTGAAAACCAGAATAAACACTTGAAAAACTTGCAGCTTGGATTTCTGAAAGATCAAAAACCTCTTCTTAGTCCTCCTGCAGGTGGTCAAGAGTACAGTAGCCATCAAATGTTGTGGTGGGTTATGCAAACCCATCACGAAATTTTACATTCCCAGTCATACACCATCCCCAGCAACAGCAGTGCAACATAACATCAAATAACACTCATAAAACATACCTTTTAGTACTTTGTGATATTTCCTTTCTTCTTAATAATCTCATGTAGCCTATGAGGCAACAAGTCTGCAAGTTTCTGCAAATGTTCTGCAGGTATCTCCTCCCACACTTTCATTAAGGCTGTTTTCAACTTAGAAACCAAGCTAGTGTCAACATCCTGGAGTCATTTTTTCATTATCAACCATAAAATTTCAATAGGATTAAGGTCTGGGCTATCACCAGGCCAGTCTTTAAAGTAATCCAGAGCACACAAATCAAACCACTCTCTCACTTGTTTACTTGTGTTGCAGGGAGCACAATCCTGCATGAATGTCTCTGCATTACACTCGTCAAAACATTCCTCCAGATTGTCATACAATAAATCAAGGTACCTTTCAATGTTCATAGTAACACCTTTCTCTAAGAAAATTAAATTACCCACTCCATAATAAGAAAAACAACCACATAGCATAACTGAATCAGGGTGCTTTACAGTCTTCATGGTGTACAATGGGTCAAGCCTGTCCAATTTCTGGGTCCATCTCACCTTCCCTCATTCAGTACCCAACACCGACCACAAAATGTGCCACACTTTCTCCAAAGGCCAGTCTTTAATTTTCTTAGCAAAACTAATTCGTTTTGCTTTGTGGCAGGTGGTCAAGAGAGGTTTCTTTGCTGCCTTCCTCATTGGCAGATTGAGATCTCATAGCAAATAATGCTGCACAGTTCTTACGGACATGTTACCCAGTAATGCAGGATAAGTTTCCTTTATTTCACATGCTGTTTTTGTAGGCGAGGCATTCAGCTGTCTTTTAATAACATTCAAAGTCTTTTTACTACATTTACGTGGCTGTCCAGACTTTGGTAAATGTGTGGGTGTCTTATCATCAACTGCCACCCTGCAGCACTGAAGCCACCATTCAACAGTTGTTTGAGCAACTCCCATTGTTTCCACAATAGCTTTTGCACCAAAACTAGCCTTATGCAGGGTGTATATATATATGGCTGATAGTATCCTGAGATATAATGCACTTAGATGCCATGTCACATTGAGCAATCACAACAATCTGAAAACTATGCTTGAATTTAGACACAAGCATTGGAATATCAGCCACTAAACAACTCTCCCATTCATGCTTAGATGAACAAAGAATGACAGTCTGAGCTCTGAGGTGTTGCTATGGGACCATGCAAGATGCCAGCTTAGCCATATTTATAATTCCACCCATACAGCCTGGCTGGGAAAGGTATGAAATGGAAACATCAAATGTCATGGTGAGTTTGCATGACCAGCCACAACATTTGACAGCTACTGTAGAGTTTAGAACAGCCACCACTGGAGAAAGTTCTTGCCTTGAATATTTTGCTTCATCTACAATCTTTGAACTGATAGGTACTGATCAGGTATAGAAAGTTCTGAGTCAGCTGGAAAGACTCTAGCATCTGGTTATCAGATTCAATCTTCTGAACTTGATCATGAGCAACATTATCCAAATTGTCAGCAATGGGTTCAACATCATCAGTTGGAGAATTTCCTTCTGAAGTTCTCACACTAAGTTCTAGTGGACAATTATCTCATTCCAAAGATTGTCTAGAAATATTTGAATTCCCATTATCATGTGAACAATCAAGTAAATGCTTAATAGTAACCTTACTAAGGGGTTTAATTGGACCAACTAAATATGCTGATTTTTAAAGAGATTTAACTGGGGGATGAACTAGTTTTTTATTATCCTCTATGTCTGAGTCAGTGTCCCTATCACTAAAACTAGAACTGGACAAATTCTAAAGGCTGAATACTTCACTGGAACTGGAAAATGATGACAATCATTCATTATCCAAGTTTTCTGAGGATCCATGATCAGAATCACTAGATGAATCAAACAACACAGCCTAAGTGTTAACTGGAACACAGATTGAATTACTGACTACTGGTTCTTGAACTGGATGACCACTAGCCATTAAATCCTGAATTAACCCTGCATTTACTAGCTCTGCATAGCTAGGATGTGATTGTATGTACTGCAGGGGCTCTCTTTCCACCCCTTAAGTTGGGTGTGATAAACTTGAATTTCCTGGTTGTTAGTTTGTCCAAGAGGTAAAAGAACATAAGTAACACTATTTGGTTCATCCTTAATACTTTGAAAGGACCTTCATACCTGTCCCTGAATTTGCTCTTTAAGGATGGCTTTCTTGACTACTTACTAATTGTCCTTTCTGGAAAGGATAAAAGTTAGGGTGTCCTGGAATCTATTATTCTTGAGTTTGAACTGGGATGATGGATAGAACTAGTTCTGGATGTTTTTTGCCAAACAAGAATTTGGTGGGAGATATCCCAAGTTCAGAATGAATGTTTGATTTATAAATCATCACTGCCCTTGCTAAGGACAAGTCTCAGAAGCCTGGACTTTGTGTCAAATTCCTAAGGAATTCACTGATGGTCCTATTAACCCCATGGTAGTCAGTACATGATGGATACTGTGGTCTTGCAAAATTTTAAAATTCTTGACTTTGGAACTCTGGACAATTGTTTGTAAGCAAGCAATATGGCTTTTTAAGCAGAGCAGACAATACCCTACATTCAAAAGTATGAGATACTGTTATTCCTAACAGAAATGGCAACCACCCACTTTGAATAGTGGTCCACAACCACCAAGCACCCCATGTGACCTCTATGTCACAGAAACTGAACTAGACCTGCTGCTACCAACTCAAATGGTAATTGGATTACTGTATATACTTGTGTGAAAGTCAAATTTTTTGGACCATTTTTTTAGGCTGAAGTTAGGGAGTCAACTATTACACAAATACTGTTAGAGGGTTTAAATTCATGCTTGGTATGAGCCCCCCCAAAATTAACAAAATCTCAATTGATATACAAGACAATAAAGAACAAAAGCACAGAGAATTAATTATGGTCATTATCAAATAATTATTTATAAAATAATACCTACCATTCCAATTCAAGTTCATGCTAAAAGCTAAAGAAATGAAAATTTTGCTGCTATTGCGCTGAGATATGCCTTTCAAATTTGGAACACACTAAGTTGCTCCATTTCTCCATCTACCTCACATTCAGTTTCAGACTAGAGGTAAACAGAATCTTGAATTAGTTCCACAGTTGGATGTTCACCAGTATCTTGCTCTACTTCTAGACACTCAATTATATGTAAATAACATTTTTTTGAACTTCTCTGTTTCAACTAACAAGTTATAATGAATTCCACCTTGATACTGTAAATGGACTCATTCTCTTAGACTCATCATCAATCCCCCCCCCCCCCCATAATGGTAAATCAGTGGTTGGTTAGTGTCAAAATGCACGAAAACATCAATATGATACAGATTAGGGAAGCTAATAGATATATCTGAAGAAGTAACCTGAGTGGGGAGTTTCATTAAATTCAATTTTTCCTTCATTGTTGCATTCATCTCAATTCCATACTTGGCAGGATTTTAAATAACAGCCTCAACAAACTGTCGTCATAACTGTAAATAAGGATCAGGGAAATCTCTTTCCAGACAATTTTTTCAAGGGATACCACAAACATTCCACCATCAGGCTTGAAATAAATCAACAATCCCTTGGGTAGGTTGCTGGAATTCCACTGTTGGATCAATGGTGTAGCAATGTTCCCTAGAAAGACCATTTTCTGCTTAATTATCCTTACGAGGAGTACACCTCAAATCAAAACTGGCAAGCTCTAGAATTCTACCAAGTCTATAATTGACCAACTTCATGTTATGTAAATACTGGAGAGTTGATGAGTATTTTGGATGAAAGGAATCACATACCAAAAAGCTTTAAATGTTTTGATTCCCTTGTTCTCATTTAATTACCGACTATGTTCATTGGGGCTTAAAGAATGTCACTGAAAGATATGCTCTTACCTGGACTTGACCATTCTGTTCTTGAGTAAACAAGCCACTGCACCAATGCCAGATGTTCCAACCCAAAGGCTGATTTTGTCTGCATTCTCATGATAATCTGGAATAGCTAGTTCAGTTCTTTTTTAACATTTCTGCCTTAAGAATCTCAAAAGCTTGCTCCATTTCGGGAGTTCACTGTATTAAAGAAGAACCAGGATGACCAGTAATTTCTGAGAAAGGTTTATCAATACTTAAACAGTAGGGAAAAAACTTCCTCTAGAAATTCACTAAACCAAGAAACTCTTTTAAGTTCTCAAATATTTTGGTGCTTTGAAAAATTCTTGACCTTTTCAATACAATTTCATGATTTTGTTAACCCCTTTTCACTGACAATGTGCCCAAGGAAAGGAATGCTAGACTTGAACCAATTACACTTTGAGAGCTTGATCTTTATACCATGGCTGTGAAAAACCTAAAGAACACTCTACTGACTGAAGATGAGCCTCAAAAGTCTTTCCCATGATTAAAATGTCATCAATGTAGACAATGACAAATGTTTTTCTTGAAGAATTCTTGAGAATCTCCTGCATTTCTTTCTGGAAAGCTACTGGAGCATTTTTTAGCCTAAAATTCAATTTTTTAAACCTCCAGTGCCCATGTGGAGTGGAAAAGGTAGTATAATCTCTACATGACTCTTGAATTGGCACCTGATGATAACCTCAGACTAAGTCCAAGGTTATAAAAGTTTTAACACCATGTAAACTATAGATTGCATATGTAAAGTTTGCCGCTAGAAATCTCTTGGGTTTCACAACTTTGTTAAGTTTTCTGTAGTCAACACACAAGTGTATGGACCCATCTGGCTTTGTAATGGGCATAACTGGAGTACTCCCTGGTGAGTTGTTTAGCTTGATGATACCCATCTTACAGATTCTTGACATTTGTTTTCTACTGCTTCAGCCACTGTTTCTGGAAATTTTCAAGGTCTGTGATGAATAGGGGTTTCATCATATAATTCTACTTATGGGCAGTTATGTATGCTTCTCCAACATCTGAATCTCCTTGAATTAAAAGTTTTGTATTTTTGGGGCAGTTGATACACTTAAATTTTTCTGATCATCATTAATATCTTCCAGACAAACTTCTTGATGTATTTATTCATTCTTCAGTCTATTCTCATGTACCCAACTGAAGGCTCTCATCTTCCTCATCACTGTTCACTTGATCAGCACCCATGCTTTGTAAAACCCTATCAACAAACCCTGTCTGGATTGCACCTTTCAATGTCTTCATCAATATACAGTGCCCACAAAAAGTTTGCATTCACCTCAATTTTAATATGGAAAATGTATAAGAACTGAAGATAAAATAAGTCATTATACCTTTTACCCTTTATTTAATATTTGATAAAATCTCTATGAACTTTAATTGTTTTATACTTTCTGGCATTGTCTCAGCTTACAACAATACTAAATGGAAATGTTCATCACCCAGAATTTCTTCATTGCTTCACTCAGCTTCAAAATGAAATTTGTATCTTCATTTTGGAGGTGCTGCTCTTCATGTAGTTGGGCTTAAATCTGGACTGTTCCCAGGCCAATTTAAAACACTTTTTTGCGACCAGCCAATCTCTCACTTTCTTTGCCTTATGGTAAGGGGTACCATCATCATGAAATGTTGTAGCATCATAAATTTCTACATGAAGGGGAAGCTTTGACTTCAGAAAATCTAAATACCATTCAGCATTCATAGTAGCACACTTTCCTAAAATAATAATTATAGTCCTCTTCCATCTCTGGCCAAAAAACAAACCCAAACCATGACTCCCAGACAATTTTATGGTCTCCTAAGTGTGCCTTCAGTCAAATATGTTCAAACCATGAGGCTTTCTAACAGAATGTGGATGATGACTAAATGTTCTAGATGTTGATTCATCACTAAATATTACCTTGTTCCATTCTTCTTTTCACCAGTCCTTATATTGATGATAGAATGCTAGTAATTTTTTTTCTTATTTGGACAGTTAGTAAGGGCTTTTTTGCTGGATGTCTTGATGGAAGATATAGGTCTTTTTGCAGGCAGTGCTGAATAGTCATTATACTAACATCCTGAAGGAGAACTAGCTGAAATTGTTTTATTTCTGATGCTGAAATAGTTGGATTAGCTAACACACATCATTTTAAAGCTGAATCCATTCTTTTCAATATCTTTTTGGTCTTCCTGTTCATGGTTTTGGACTTGGCATTGACATAGCTCTTTCTAAAAATGAGTCAACTATTTTTGCACTGATGATTGCAATATTTTCAACTGTCAAGTATTGTGCACACCAAAATGTTAACAAAAACCATCTTAAAGCATTGAAAAATAACTACAGAAAATTTTTCAAACATGCACCCTCAACAATGTCTAAGGCATCACTGAGTTTGTTTATACATTTCATGACATTAAGACAATAGAAATAAAGAGCTGCCAAAAGTCTCCTTTCAAAATACCTATTTATAATTGATGATATTAATCTATTTTTTAACTAGAAGACAGTTTCAAATGAGTGCAAACTTTTTGTAGGTACTGTACATGTCTACAACAGAATACAGATAACCTAGTACATCCCCCTCTTGATTTTACCAAGAAGCTTTCCTTGACTACTTTATAGAACTGAGGGATTCCCAAAGTCAATTATCCCTGAAATTCATGAAACCTTTTCCCTTAAGTGACTGCTCCTGATTCTACTATCATAGGACAAGGACTGAGAGTTAGTTGAACAATGAAAACCAGAATTCTGTTAGGAGTTACTCAGTTCTATATATTCCCAACAAATGGGAACTTGAATTGGCCCAATCATTGCTGTGCATAGTCTGAGCAGCCAAACATTGAATTACATATACAGTAAACTTCCCAAATAACGGCACCCTCGGTGATTTGAGGGTGCCGTTATTGCGAATTTTCCGTTGTCTCAGAAGTTTTTTTTAAATGTATTTAATGCGTAAATAAAGGGGGATAAATAAGAAATAGAGAGATAATGAATGCTACTTTATTAACTGGTAAATGCACAGTACGTAAATAAAGCAAAAAGAACATTTTAAAATTGAAAAAAAACTATTCTAAATTCTCCACCACGAGTGCTTCATCTGTAGAGGGTGCATTTTCTTCAATTGATTTCTTCAAGAATTTTCTTATGTCACCTTGTTGCGCGGATGCTTGTTTTTTGTTAACATCGTGTTTTTAAGCATATGTGCTTACATTACTTCTTGCATATTGAAGCTTCGATTTTGTTAAAAAAAACTGAGAACCATGTCCATGCACAATTGTGCGGCAGCCCAAGTTGTTCTTTTTTGTGTTTTCTTCTCAGTAACTTTCAGAGACATTGCGAGAGGGGTGTATTCACTTATAATTTAACGTTATAAATGTAGCACTGAGCATTCCACGTGTCGTTGGTACAGAGTTCACTTTCAAAATGGCGCCGGATATAAACAAAGTCATGTGCGCTGCCATTTTCTTTAGTGTATGACAATTTTTAAAAGTGCCATTATCTCGAGTATTCCGTTATTTTGAGTGCTGTTATTTCGGAAGTTTACTGTATATATATATTTCCTACATTGCCTGTTCCTTGTTCCTAAATAAATATGCTAACTTGAATCATTCCCATATTACATAAATCTATTCTTAACCCATTAGTCTCTTGAGAAACCAAACCAGAAGCCTGATCTAGAAAATGCTGAGCATTCAACTGCTCACTTTCATCTATGGGTTTGGTAATTGGTTGTTCCTGGATATTATGATTATGGGTAGTGTCAGTGGTTCCTAAATCCTGACCAAAATCACTATTGATGTTTAGGCTCCATTCATATTTGAGTTCAGGGACTAAATCTAGGAATTTCCAGCATCTCCCTGACTAGAGGATGGCACTGTACTGTTCTCTTTATTAGACCTAGGTGCCCTACTTGGTATTCTAGACTGGGTAGGCCTACAACTAGGACAAAAAATCCCTGGATGACTACAGTACCATTACAAACAGAGCATGAGCACTCCCTAGATTGGTTGTTGCTACTATTTCTTCTTGATTTTAATCTAATTTCAGGACAGTCTTGGAAAATGTTCTTACAACTACAAGAAACAAACTCCTATTTTTCTTCAACATGTTTCTCAGTATGTCCAATTTTAATATACCACTGACACTAAGTCATTGGTCTTGCTGGTACAGGGCCCAAAAACCTTGAACTTAATGCTGATCTGGATGGTTTGGGTTGTCCACCATTTGAATTATAGAACATTCTACAATTCATGCTATAATTCCTTTGCCTTCTACCTTGATTTCTGTTTTGATTCTTTGGTTGATTGTTAGTCTTATAATTTTCTTTAACCCTTCAATTTTCCCCATGAACAGGATCTTGGGATGCCTGCACTGGAAACACTTCAATAGTTTGGTTCAATTGTTTCCTTGAAGTCTCTGAGGCCTCCATAGCAATAAAATCCAGAATATGTGACCAGTCAAACTTTTTGCCATGTAAGGTTTATTTCCCATTATTACTCTAGAAAAATGCTGGGACATAGCTGGAAGAATTGTTTGTACAAATTTGTGTTGAAGCTCTTTGCAAATCTCAAGACTCTTATTTGGAAAAACCTGTCTAGCCAGAGTTTCTAAAGATGCTGCAAACACACCCACAGATTTACCAATACCACTGGTCTGCAAATCAGAAAAAAATTTCCATTGTTTTTGTTTAAATAGGTTACTTTATATAAATCTCCAGTGCTGATTTCAAAATTAACATCCATTTTGTTCCATCATGTCAGGATTTTTCACAAATCAAAAATTAAAAAAAATGTATGTTTATGTACTTGGTTATATTTAGTATATTATATTTGGATTTTAGCCATTTCAAACTCTGATCAAAGGTCTATTTTAGGTAATTAATTTGTCAAATAAAGGAATAAAGTTGGTACAAGAATTCAGTTGAACATTTTCATGAATTTTACGAGTTATATGTGACTAAATCCACACACTTATTTTTTTTATGCATTTCACTGGATCTCTCTCTTTTCAGTGACCAGCAGTAATCAGCCATCATGTTGACATTCCATCTTCCTTGATATCTCTTCTCCATTGTCTTGATGTCCTGGTGAAATCTTTCTCCTTGTTCTTTGCTGACACTACCAAGATTTTTGGGAAAATAGTCCAAATGAGAATGTAAGAAGAACCTTCAAGCTCATTCTTTCAAATTGATCAATGATCATCCAATGTTAACTTCCTGTTGAGGTCCCACAAAGACACCCACCTTCTCAGGGTTGGCAAAAACCTAGTAAAAACCCAGTAAAAACCCAACTACCCAGCTAAAAAACAGTTGGGTTTTTGCCAACCCTGCACCTTCTTTAACTTTCTTAATGAGAGCTGGGAATTTGCTGCAAATGTACTTGAAGCAGTCACCATCCTTATCCAATGCCTTCACAAACTGCTTCATCAAGCCCAGTTTTATGTGAAGTGGAGGTAATAGCACTTTGGTTGGCTCAACCAACTTTTCATGAATGATATTCTTCAAACCAGGTGTCAGACTGCCTTTGGGTGGCCACGCCTGCTTCTTCCAATGCTGACTTCTCACTCTGCTATCCCATTCACACAAAAAAAAATGGCTTTTTTGTAACCAGACTGCTGACCAAGAAACATGCATAAAACTTTCAGATCTCCACATAAAATCTACTTGTGCTCATTATACTGAACCTTTTCAAAAAGACGTTCAAGATTTTCATACGTTTCTTTCAAGTGAACAGAATAAACTATAAGAACAAAAGCATGTTGGTTACCACTGTGAAGGAGAACACCTTTGAGGCTTGTCTTGGAGGAGTCAATAAATAAGCTCCAATCACTTGGTTCATTGGCAGTTGCTAAGCTATATATTAGTCCAGCAATGTTACTTGAGTAGGCCAGTGGACCTTCCTAGGAAAAATATGGAACAAATTCTGTCACACAGTTTCTGTACCAAAGAAAGGATATCACTGGAGAAAGCAATGCTTGGCTTGGATTCTGGATCCCAGAACTTCTACAGAAACTTTTGGCAGATCCAAGTCTCTCACCGGATCATTTAGTTCACTTCATGTGAAAAGTTGTGGTTCATGACTGAGATTTTCTGGTTGGTAGTAGTCAGTATCATCATCTGCATTACCAGCATCAGATTCAGTCTGACAGGAATCTAGAAAGAGTTTGTGGTGGGGAAGGAATAGGCACATTGGGTGCATGTGGTATAGGTCTCATTGCAGAGGGAGGATCAGGATGAGAAATGTCCTGTTTATTTCTAGTGTTGTAACCTTCTACATTGCACAAACAGAAATAACAGTCATCTCCATGGTTCTTAGGTTCACACCAGACCATAGAAATGCCAAAATGCATTGACTTTTTCTTTCCTTGACTCCACTGTCTCAAGGATTCAACACAAGAATGCCAAACTTTGTGAGAAGCTCATGACTTGTCTTGGTCTTGTGAGTTTCATTCCAAAGTAGGCATAATACACTTTCCTGACAAAGTCTGTAATGTTCTGCCTCTGATTTTTTTTTTTTCCAACGAAGCTGTCACACAGTATACAGGGTGTCCCAGAATTAACTATCTATTTCAATGAAATTGGACAAATTTTTTAAAAACACACTTTTATTTATGTTTATCATGTTTAATATGTGTTAAAAATGTATAAATTTCTAAATTTTTTTCATAATTTTATTTTCATAATTTTTTCATTATCTGGTCCAATGAAAGACCATCTGAAGTCATAGAATGGCAAAGAGACTCTCCAAAAGTTAATGTGTGCCTTGGAATGACCAAATCCAAAATTTATGGTGCTCCATCTTGTTGAAACACAACATTATCAAGAATGCCATCATCAAGAAGCTGTGGTTTGAGAAACTGCTGAAGCATATCAAGGTAGACAGTACCTGTTACAGTTGCTTCCGCAAAGAAGAATGGGCCATAAATTTTGGATTTGGTCATTCCAAGCCACACGTTAACTTTTGGAGAGTCTCTTTGCCATTCTATGACTTCAGACGGTCTTTCATTGGACCAGATAATGAAAAAATTATGAAAATAAAATTATGAAAAAAATTTAGAAATTTATACATTGTTAACACATATTAAACATGATAAACATAAATAAAAGTGTGTTTTTAAAAAATTTGTCCGATTTCACTGAAATAGATAGTTAATTCTGGGACACCCTGTATAGCAAACTATGTTAGGATGATGTAAGCATAATAATAACTAACATATATAATATACAAAGACATATATGGGTGTACAGGTATGCCTCGATTTGAGCTAAAAAATAATGGGCTTCTACCTAAATAAATAGGATAGATTCCAGGATTCTCCAAAAGTGACCCCATATTTTCCATAAAATGAAAATTATTAATGGGTTATATGCTTAAAACTAGTAAAAGAATGCTTAATATTAATAAAATAATTGAATTAAAGATAAATTACTACTTACTTTGGTAATTAAAGCAATTAAAAACAAAATTATTTGATCTTGTTTGACAGTGGCGAGATGGAGATGATTTATTGAGAGGAAGAAGATCCCAGAGGGAGATCCTCTTTTTTTTTGCTGAGGAACTGCAGAATTGAGCAGTTCATCATCATCATCATCTTCCACATCATCTAGACCTACTTCATTCGATATCTTAGTGACGTCTTTTGTCACAGTTTCAACACTGTCAATTCCACCAAAATCAGCGATGCAATCAGGCCACAGCTTACACCAGACACCATTTAGACATGATTTCGAAACTTCATTCCAAGCTGCGGCTATGTTGGAAATGCCTTTTAAAATGTCATATGACTTCCAGTAGTCCTGCACAGTTACATCATCATATTTTGCGTAGTTTACAGATTTTTACCTACCATTTTTAATTTTATATTTAAGCTTTTACTTTAAGCGGCATAAAAGTGAAGCAACGTAATTTAAAGTGGTGTAAAACGAGGTTTACCTGTATATAAAATCATATCATTATTTGCAAAAAACCCCTACATGGGCAAAAATGGATATAATTTTTGGATTCAGCATACCAAAATTACTATAAAACAGCTATGAATGTTAGAACAACAGAAACCTTGCAGACCAGTGTATTCAATTTAGTACTGCCAGCAGTTGGCATTTCTCTTGAGTCAATGATACCACTTTAACCCTTCGTGGGCTAGGTTGGACCGACTAACAAAGAAGACTATGTGGGGTCACCCAGACCCCAAACTTCAATGGTGAATTTCTGCCATATGCTTAAGTTTATATATACTAAAGTTTGTGCATATGTTGCACATGGAGCCAATTCACCATGTGTCCCTTTTTTTTTTTTTACATTTATTTAAGAATTTTTTAACTTAAAGAATTCAGCACTCAGAAACACTTTTTATATTCACAATATAGATTATAAAATAGAAAGAAATAGAAACATAGAACATATGAAACAATGTTTACTGTACACAGTCATCACATACATAGATGGAGTGACTTTCGCAAAGAGGCACATCACATTTTGTGCATGACTTTCTCGTCTTCTTATCCATCTTCCTCGGGCACTTTCCACATCTCTTCCTACCTCCTGGATTAGGCCTTGGCTGGGGTGCTGCTTCTACCTCATCCATAAATGCCTCCATATATGCTCTAACATGCTTTGGCAAATATCTACCAGCTGACTCAAAACGTTTCTGGATTGCTGGTTTGCAGAGCTGTTCTGCTAAGTCTGCCAGAAATTTCCTTTGCCTTTGATTCCCTCGATACACATCGGGGGTTTTCTCCATAAAACAGCAACTAGCATTGTAAGCTGCAACATCTACCATACAGTAGAAGATAACTAATGGCCATCTGTTTGTTATGCGCTTACATGAGTAAGTTTTGATAAGTTGGTCTAATCAATCAACAGCTCCTTTTGTGGCATTGTAATCTAGAATTACCCTGTCACTTCCAAATAGTGACACATTTTTCTCTTATATTTTGTGAGTATATACCATACCTACATACAATAAAAGTCATAGATTACCAGGCTCTAAAAATAATATTTGAATGAATGGCAGATTTTTGAAATATGCTTGGGGTCCAGTGGACCCCATCAGCCTACGAAGGGTTAATAGCCTATGCTTCATATCATACTCAACTCCATAGCCTCCATATGCATTATACATATCCTTGACTTTTCTCTTAACCCATTAAAGCCCAACTTATTGTTTTAAATAATTTTTAATTTTTTTTTGCTAAAACGTAGTTAGAATGAGCATTTAAACAAAAATAAACATTCATGTTGTATCTATATGCCCTATTTGACCAGTTATGACCTGATCTCTAAATAGATTCATGAATAAAAGACGTATAAATTAAAAAGTTATAGAAATATATTTTAACTTATAAAAATAGTTACAGTACATAAACAACATAATATAAACACTAAAATAAATATTCTTTATTCTTTGAAATAATTAATTTCCTTTACTTTATTTTACTGGCAAATGCTGAAGAGGCATAACTACTATTTATTATGAGTTACTACATATTTTCCACAAAATACATGTAAAAATAATTACATTACATAACTAATATAACATAAAAAGAAGTTTTAAGCATAAACACTAAAATAAAAATTCTTTATTATTCGAAAATAATTAGTTTACTTTATTTTATTGACAAATGGTATTTTTATTTATTATGATACGGCTCAAAACATGGGGTGCAGAGAGTTACTCCACATTTTCCACAAAATGACTTTGGTCTTCCACTACATGGCTTATTTTGGCATCTTCTTTGTTGGTCTCTCTTTTCAAGAAAGTGGTTTTTCTGGTCAAATCTAGAATCCAAGTTTGTAGATACTGATGGACGTCCCATGAGTTTTCTCCCAGAATTGCATTTCATGTATACAACAGCTATTTGTCTTTTGAAACTCAAAAGATCAGATGCTTTTTCCTTGTGTATAAATCTTTGAAGGAGCCATGCATTCACTACAGCCATATCCAGTACACGTGTAAACAGAGGCCAATACCATTTCTTTCCTCTAACAGCAGTCTTATATTTACCTAAAAGCCAATCGTGGTGATCTACACCTCCCATATTGGTGGTATAATTCTTCAACACATTTGGCTGTGTAACTTTTCCTTTGGCTTTTGCTTTTTTATCCCATCTCGGCACACTATGTACAGGTTCAATAGAATCCCAGTTAGTAGCAATGCTGACACATTTATTGTCATTCCACTTGACAACCAGAACTTCTCCCTGTGTGTCAAATGAATAATTATAGTAACCTCTGTCTTGTTTTTTCTGGTCTACATTCTTCAAGGGACAATCTTGCAACCTATTTTCTCTGACAGTACCTGTGGCTCTTATTCCTTGCATTTGTAAATGCACAAGTAAGTCTCTGGAGGTGAACAAATTATCAAAATATACACATGATGAATATTGCATTACTAGTCCTTCAGTCATGCTGAGAACTACCTTTGTTCCTAGATTCAATTCGTCATTTGGCTGCCCTGAAGATTTTCCACAATACAAATCAAATTTGTAACAGTATCCTGAAGCTCCACATAGAGCCCAAAGTTTATATCCAAATCTTATTGGCTTTCCTCTAATAAATTGTTTCAAGGAATGATGACCATAATAGCCAACCATCATTTCATCTACTGATACATTTTTTTCCATGACTCCAAATTGCTGAAACGAATTGTTAATTTTATTGAATAAAGCTCTTACTTTGAAGCCCCGATTTCCTTTGCATTTTTCAGCTTCAGAATTATCTGTGAAGTGTAAAAGGCTCTTTATTTCAAGAAATCGATTTCGGGACAATGCTCTTTTTACAATATCAATGCCCAAGTCTTCTTCATTTGACCAATAATGTCTTTCAGAGGGCAATCGATGGTATCCTGTGAATAACAGTATTCCAAAAAATGCTTTCATTTCATCCATGGACATAGTAAATACTCCTTTATTCTTCTGTTCAATGGCATAACGAACTGTTTCTTTCACTATATGATCAAGCACTTCATTTGAAAAAAAGACTTATAGTTGTACAGGTGACATCAATAAACATTTTTCCTTCATTTGTTCGAAGCATTGTAAATGATCATTTTTTTGTGTAATAAGATTCTTATGAATAAGCATTTTCTTTTGCCATGAAGGTTTTATATTTGTCAGAATTTTTTTTTTTGTTGATAAAAGCGATTCGTTTATGGATGAGTTATCAACATTGTACTGAGTTCTAAAGTTTCTGGAACATCATTCACTGTAGCTTCTCCAAGGTCATCTTCATCGGCCTCATCTTCATCAGATAAATGATCAACATCAGGTGGAATGATTGCAACTTCAAAATCATCTGCACCTTGTTCATCGGCTTCTTCAATAGCTTCCATAATTCTTTCAAAATTACAAAGTTTCCTTCGCCGATCCATGTTGATGGGTGATGAATAAGAGTAAAATAAAATTTAATTCATGGAGAGCTTCCTTTTATACCAAATGATTGTGCAATGTTATGGCTCAAATGATTGTGCAATGTATGACTCAAGTGATTGCGTAATGTTATGACTCATTATCATATCCTCCCAATGATCTATTTAGAGATCACCAAAATTGTTTCTATTTTGCTTCTTATTCTACCTAAATAAACTGTCAGTTATAATAATAATACTAATGATTTACATCTTATAAATCATATCTATTCAAAAAATAATATTTATTATATATTACAATATTATATTTAATGTTTTGCATTGCACATTTTTCTCTGCAAATTTAGGACAAATAAAATTCTTCATAAGTTTCTTAAACCTTAATATTCATTGATGACAATAAAATTTTAGATAAAAGCAGATGTTTACTTTAATATTTAGCTATAACAAATCATTTAAAGTAATAACAACTAATTAATTAAGTTATTTTTTTAACTGATCTCTAAATAGATCAGTGGGCATTAATGGGTTAAGTAATTTCTTTAGAGTACCTGTCCAATTCACATGAAAACATGCAACACAATGATGTCTGAATGCCTCAAAATACTTGACTAATGATCTACCTGACTCACTATCATATTCATGAAGATCTGGAGTTTCCCTGGCCATGTTAACAGGAGCAGAATGGGTTATACCAGTAGCTCCTTTGGGAAGAGATGTCTGATCTTGAACTGAGGAATCATCAGAGTCATCTGATGACTTCTAATCAGGAGGGGAGTCATTTCTGGATGCCCTTTTGATTTCTGGAACTGGTGAAGAGGTTCTAGATGGTCTGACCTCCTCCTTGGGCCTCCCTTGGGTCCCTAATTCAAGCAATTTTTGCTTTCTCTCAGTCTGGTCTACCTTCTGAAGTGAATACACATTATTAAGTTGAAGTTCATCATTTTCATTAGCCAGGTGATCAGCCTCATCTTCCAGTTCATTAAACTTGGCCCTCCATTCTTGATCTAATTTTTTTGTGGTTTTATCTTGCTCTAAGTAGGGTTTTCAACTGGAGAATCTGCTCTCATAATTCTTGAATCTCTGCCATTTTTATAGATTAATTTTCAGCTCAGACAGCAAAAGTGGTTTCATGGGTCTGGGCACCAAAAATAATGTGGGAAAACTAGAGAACCCACCTGGATTTAATTCTGGCAGCAGTTCTTCCAATGGTATGAATCAAATTTTACTGGTAGGCCATAAGGTAAATGCCGATTAAGCAAACTGAAATGCAAGAGAAGGCTCTGCTCAAAAACCTCTTCCCAAGCAGTACACTAAATATCAAGTGAGCAAGGACCATTTGCAAAAATGTTAAGCAGGAAGAGCAGGACCACCACAGTGCATTCAAGTAATGGAAAGCAAACAGTGTATGCAAGGAAAAGTGTTCAGAATGATAAAGGAGGAAGACTTTAGGATAAACAAAAATGAACAGGAATAAAAAGCACAGTACAGGCAAGACCTACGCTACTGAAAATTAATTAAAGAATTTTCCCTTGACTCAAAATATTACCAAATTTAGTAAACTTTATTCTGGTGTATAACTTTTTATCTTGCCTTGTCTTTATTCCCCATGATGAAGAAATATGGACAACTTATTTGCTTCACTACAAATAAACCTTTGAAGACAGGACTTTAAAGTTTGACTTTTGCCTGACAATCTTAATCTTGAACTGACACTGGGTCTTCATGGGTTGCTATGCCTCTTTAAATTTAGGCCCAACAATTTCAGAACATACTTTTGAGATTACTAAATATATTTCTCCAAGCTAACTTTGACCTCCCCCATCATATACCACAACTGATATTTAATGATTTGAAGAAAGCAAACTAGAAAATTAAGTTGTTCAGTTTTATTCATAACTTGATTTACCCTAATGGAACAACTTCAAACCTCCCATTTCTAGACTTGAACAAAAACCTTAACATTAATTTACAATTTCTTCTGGAGGTTCTAGGTATTCTCAACTATTGGGTAATTACTAGGGTGTGACAGTTGCCCCAACTTTGTCCTACAGTGCTGTTCAAAATTTTGGTGTTGCATATTGACATAAAAAATACCCACGTGCAATTTTTTGAAGATTCATGCATATTCGAGTGAGCACCAGCAATTTGAAAAATAGTGATTTTGCTTATACGGCATACGTGCCTATATATGAGATTACACAACCATCATAAGGGATATTAACACAAATCATTTGCCTGTCTTAATTAAAAGCTGTTATCACTAACACAAAAAAGTTAATCATTCTTATTCTCTCATGGTACATTAAGGGGTTTTATCATATATTCACAAGGTATTATTTCTCTAGAGCAAGAAACCATGATTTCTGTTCGGAAACAGATGATCGTTTGCGCTGATTAGGAACGCGGAGTCTGTCATTTTCAACTACTTGAAGGACTTCTTGAAAGCGCTCCTCATCCCTGGCAACATTAAGAAAGTCATGGCAAAGTTTTACACCACGCTCTGCAGCCTCATTGACGACCTGAAGCTTGTCCACAACCCGTTTCATGTTCAGGTAGTCGTCATGATCCGCCCATTCACTGGCTGGACTGTGGAGAAACTGATAGGGCATGCCTAAAATGGTGAAGAACTGGCTTCAGTCAGGCCCACTTAGGTCCACCAGGGCAGTGCTACTTTCTGGGACAGGGGGAAGATATGGCTTTCCATAGCCCCCATGATTGAGCCCCACTCTCTTAGTAACTTCAGTGCCTTCATGGCAAAGAAGGGCCTTCCTCATCTCCTCTTTTGTCCTTTCTTGTACTTGGGACAATAACAAAGCCAGTGGGGCCAACTCTTCAGTTAGGTACCAAGTGTGTCTACCGAGTGCCACACGTGCTTTGTCAACTATTGTGGCGTCATATGGGGCAAATTCAGCCAAGGTTTCGACCAAATTCAAGTCATTCAGTGGCGCACTTGCTGGAACAGGGCAAACAATCCACCATGGGACATAAACAGTAACTGTGAACAGAGCAAACCATTCTAACTTGCTGATTTGACTTTTAGTCACAACCTCGGCTTTGGGAAACTAATCTTTGATCTGGCCTGACAAAAGAACAATCTTGAGGGTATAGAGCAGTTTAGCCATCCACCTTGCTTTGTGAAGTGCGCCGGAGTAGACCATTGTGAAGTTCACTGGCTCGGATCCTTTAGTTACAAGCAGCAGACAAAGCTCTACCAGCTCCTTGTAGTCGCCACGTGTAAATGGTTGGGCTAGAGATTCACGGAAGAAGTCAGCCATCTCCTGCTGGCGCTCCTCAAACACTCCAGGCATTGCGGGGTAGTAGTATTTCTTTTTTTCATTGTACGCCAGTTGAGAGAAATGGTTCTTGAACCTAGAAATGCAATTATTGGGATTATTGTATTTCGTACTAATCTATAATATTGTTTTAGGGGTATTAAGATTGATATGATCGATCATTTGCTTGGTGTTAGTATATCTTATCTTATAAGTCTAATAAAAGAAATTCCACTAAATTTGTTCATTAGATAATAATATTCCTTGTTATTTTGTAAAGCTTATGACTCACCTCTGGAAAACCATTATGTTTGGACTTGAAGAGCCCTCCACTTTCAAGCAATCCCAGCAAACACCTAGGATGACTTCGCCCACATACCTGCGACAGGCGCACCAGAATACAGCATGCTCTAATTCCTTTTGGAGGGAGACGCAAGCAGCTGTTTTTTGTCCTGAAAAAAAAATGTAATTGTAGTTTAAGGCCACCATTTCAGGCACATGCTTTTTGCAGATTTCTGTTAAATCATTCACTGTATTTTGGTATTAATGTCGTGATAAATTCACGCTGATGTTTGAAATAGGTTTACCTGTATTGGATGAAGTTGTGTCGAAAACCATACCAACGACATTCTGTTCACACTCCCAATCGACCAGAAGTTGTTTGGTTGATGTTGATATTAAGTCTCCTTGAACCAGGCCAGCTTTTTGAGTCAAATGCGGAAGAGGTGGGACTCCTAGAAGCTTTGTGCCATTGACACCAGACACAAGAATGGGCAGGCGGTCATCAGTGCCTTTGGAATCCAGCGTGTCCATAAGTTTACCATCCCAGTGCACCAGTACTTTGTCTGATGGTTGCCATTCATCCATGATTTTTAAACTTATTTCTGACACGATGGAAGCTCGGTATCGGTGGGCCATCCTTGCATTTAGACTCAGCTTTGATGTATCTCCACCACATGCAGATACAAGGGAGTACACAATTGCACTCAGCTGGGTCGGCGAGATGTTGTTTCGAACACTGCATGAAACAAGTTCTGCCGACTTCAGAATATCATGGGGCACAAAAATTGAAACTCCCTCTTTCACTGTTCTCCGATGTTTTCTCTTTGGTTCAGCAGTGCTGGCCTCATCAATGTCATCGTCCTCATCAGAGCTAATAGGTGAATCAATATCAGCCTGTACATTCTCAGCATGATCACATTGCTCTCTCTCTTGTCGTTTCTCTTCTTGCATCTGCCTTTTCTGTCGCTTCTGAACCTTTTCTGTGAGTACTTTGTTTACCCCAGAGTAGGTAGCTACTCTGTCACTTAGCATGCTTTTCATAAAGAGTATGTCAGTATCGATGGCATCTTGTTCGGCCTGAGTTTTCCCCTTTTTCGCAGCCGCCATGTCTTTCAACACTGTGTTCTTATAAAATTTCATTGTCAGGCTCAATTCTGATTTAAACTTCATAATTCCAGGATCATCAGCCCGTCTTCTATCCTCATTCTTTTTCATAAGCATCATGTAGTCTTTGTCATAGTAAGTTTTAATCACTCGGCCAATATTGTTCCTGCCTGTAATGGTCGGGACATTCACCTTCTGGTAATGCAAAAGCACATTGTCAATGGTGGCAGATAAAGCCTGGTCCCAATGCATATCCCGAAGGTTTGCTAACAGACATAGTAAGACCTGCCTATTAGTTGGCAGTTTGCAGCCCTTTATTTCCTTTTCTTCTTCTCGGGGTACGGTGCCCAATAACATTCTGACATACTCATCATTTTGCCGTGTATCTATGATTAAATTCTCTATTCACAACATCAAATCACTGTCAAGGGAAAAGAAAAGAGCATCATTAAAATTAAATGCAATAAAATAATATGTGGAAAATTTGTGGGTCAGCATTCCAGACCCGGAAATGAAAATCTGATAAAATGTGCTATTTTCACACTTATTTATGAAGTTCATAAGCTGAAATAGCAATACTTGCTGGTACGATGGTGCTAGCTCAAACATGCACCGATCTCCAAGAAAATTTACAGGGGTGTTTCCTAGATAAATACACAACACTAAAACTTTGAACAGCATTGTAGGACCATTTTTTTATTTTTGGAGGGCAACGGTCACACCCTAGTAATTACCCCCCCAAAGGGGTAATTTGGGATATCTAGTGGGTAATGGAAGCCATACATATTTTATTTAAGAGTGGTGTTTAACCCTTTAAGCTCTGAACTTTTGTAGGGTTAAGTTATGAATGTGTGTATTTGAAACGTTAGCAATTTGTACCAGTCATCCTTAAAGCGTTAAAGACAATTATATGATTATAAACTATCTCTAACTTTTGGTTAATTTATGCATAATTAGGGGTAACAGGGTGAGTGCCAACACTTCAGGTGGGTAATGGAAGTAAGCAGGTTGAGAACACCCCTGTTCTAGATAATAAGAAACTTTAATCTTAAATTAAATGATGATAGATTAATAAAGTTAGTTATGATAACGAGCATAAAGATGATTTATGTACAAAGCACTAGAGTTCTAAACAACTTGATCTTAAACTTTGGAGGGTCTTATCTTTCTAGATTTTGACTGTCTTGTATTTACAGTCTTCTCACTTGTTTATTTCTTAATTTATTTGAACAAGACAACATGAACAGGCATTTAATATATTCACATGCAATAGCTTAATTAAAGGTTTATAAACCAAAACTGCAACAAAAGGATACACATTTGCAATGTCTCAAGTGATTTGGGCTCAGATGCACAACACTGGATTGTATATCAAGATGAAGCATTCTCAATCCTTTGTGCTAAACTTCAAAAAACATACCTTCTGGCTTCAGTAATGGACTAACATCTCACATTTTCTTGAGTTCAACAGGGACTATTAGGACTAAATATTGGACTAGGTTTTAATACTAGATCCAGAGCTGTCTCTAGCAGGATGCCGTATTAAAATGATTTGAGCACTTTTTTATTAACTACTGTATCTGCCTTTGCCTGACTAGACTGAGTTAATTAACACTTAAATAGAGGCTGTGAAAGCCAAGTTGCTGGAAAGAAAAAGAATACATGAATTTAAATATAAAGACTTAAGAAATCAGAGTTGGCAAAACCCTACATTATTACCGAAGCACTTTAATAAATATTTTATCTGGGTTAGATATAGTTATACCCAGTTAGGCATATGCTAATTTAATAAATGGGGGTGAATCTTATTAACTGATTAAACATTTGACATAAGCAGGCTAGGTTAATAAAGTGTGGTTTGCTTTAATCTTTTTTTTATTAATTCTTTTTTTCATTTCAGGTTACTTTCCACAACACACAACCAGCCCAATTTGCAGGATATTAAATATAGAACTGTGGTTGCATTGTTTCTTGATGTAGCACCACCAAAATTGACATTCTCCATGGCGAAGTTCTGCAACCCATCCACTGAAACCTTGACTTCAGTATAGCAATTAGATTTTGATGATCATACAGTGGAATGAATCTTTTTATATACTTCAACCAGTAAAACTGACTTATGCTGATTCCAGTATTAATAACCCAAAGTTTCTACACTTTGGGCAAACCCAAGGGGCTAGAATGAATGAATGAATAGCAGTGCTTCACTGGTGCACTTCAACTGCTAAGGTCATATTGTACTGAAACTAAAGAGAGAGCACAAGGAGATGGGGTAAGAAGGGACTTTGAAGGAGTAACAAGCTAAAGAAAAGTTGAGAGAGAGAAGAGTAAAGGCACTATGAACAGCAAAGCGAGGAAGAAATTACACCAGAGTCATTAAATAGAGAGCAGAAGGCCAGTTTGATGGAGACAAGAGAAAAGTATGTCCTTTAGGTACAGGTGTGGAGTCACCCAACAGAGTAAGAGTAAGAGTGGACCCTGAAGGGTAAAAAGGTAGGAACTGGGAGTGAGTGATAGCTAAGGCAGGACAAACCAAGGGCAAATGTGAAATGGAGAGAGGAATGTTGCAAGGGCAGGAGGTGGGCAACATCCCCTGTCATAAGATGCCCATGTATGAGATGAATATGACCAATGAGTAGATGCATTAGAGCACTCTCTAACTGTCAATCACACTGAAAGGAGGAAGGCCACTGACAAATTGTGGGCTTCAATGCCCTCAAGGAATTCCCAGACACATCCTCCTACTGGTGCTGCCACTGCTAAAAGGGTGCTCCCCAGAAAACCCTCATGAAGTCCATTGCTGGGAGAGGCATGTTAGGGTCAAAAAGCATGGAGGACACTTCCCTTGCCACAGCATCTATTGCCCAGAACACCAATGTGGGAAGGTACCCAACAAAAGGCAACTACCTTATGGCATAATGAAGGACCAGTCAGTCTTGGATTTGTTGCACCAGTGGGTGCAGAGACAAAAGATGACAGGGCCTCAAGAGTGCTAAGGGAGTTGGAATAAATAATAATAGATATAAAAGGGAGCTGAGAAAGAAACCAAAGGGCCAAAAGAATAGCCGATAGTTCCGCTGTAAAAGATGGAAGCCACTGGGGGGGAGGGATAATGATTTAATTTCTGATGGGAAGATGGTTGCACAGCCCACTCCAAGTGGCAAGTGAGTGCTGTCAGTGAACACTGGGATAGAGTCAGCATGGGAAGAGGAATGGGATAGAAATAGTTGTCAATGGGCAGATGGCTGGGACTGTGATTTTGGTACAGTAGAAAGGAGGGAGCAGATATGGATGGGGTAAAGGGTTCATGGGGAGCAGTTAGGGGGGCAAGAGGAGAGCACTCACCCCTCCACCCTGAGAGAAGACAGGAGGGGGGCCATTCAAAGACCAGACAGACAGATCAAGTGGAGATGACAGTCAAAGCATGCTACAGTAGAAGGGCCAAAGAGGGATTGGAAGACCAGGGTGGGAGAAAATTGCCAAACACAAAAGAGGTATTTCAGACCCTCTAAGGTACAGTGGGCAATCCAAAAGGAGATGGTCACTTTCTGCATACAGGCTGATGGTAGATGATTTGAATGTGCCAGTGCTGATGCGCATACCCAAGGCAGAAACAGAGGAATAGGCCTAACAGCCATAACCCAACTTACTTTGGACCAGAGAGTGGTAAAGCCGCTAAAGGGTATGGTGGTCAGCACCCCAATCAGTATGAGAGACGAACTTCAGAAGGGTGCAAGTCTGAAGGCACAAAACCTTCAGAGACTTCAGGTGGGGAATTCAGGAGAGGGAGGAATCAAGGAGGAGACCCAGAAATCTAGTTTTGGGAACAATGGGTTAGTGGTGATCCATAAAGAGAAAGAGAAGGAATGGCAGTGTAGCATTGGCAAAAGTGTATCACCACCATTTTCAAAGGGGAAAATCAAAACCCATGATCTGTGGCCCATTTGGAGACTGAATCCAGGGCCTGCTGGAGGAGAAATTCAAGGAAGACAGGTCAGGAACCAGAACAATATATGGCAAGGTCATTGATATAAAGGGTGGCCATAATCCTGGGACAAAGCCATTACCACATCATCAATCACCATAGTGAAGCAGACTACTCAGGATATTGCTCTGGGGGACCCTCTCCTCCTGTAAATGTACAGAAGAGAGGGAGGTACCCACCTGAACACAAAAGGAATGGGAAGACAAAATGTTGGAGATAAAGGAAGGGAAAAAACCTCGGGAACCTGAGATAAAGTTTTTGGCAGATCCACCACCACCAGGTGGTGTCATATGCTTTCTCCAAATCAAAAAAGACTGCATAAAGATGATGCCATTCTGCAAATGACACACAAACTGCAATTTCCAACTGAACTAAGATGTCAGTGGTGCTATGGTCTCTGCGAAAACCAATCTGTGTAAGAGAAAGTAAATTGTGATATTCTAGGTGCCACATCAGATGCTGAGAAACCATCTTCTCTAAAAGTTTCAAGAGGCAGCTAGTGAGGGCTATTGGATGGTAATTGAGGGAATATGTTGAGTCCTTACCAGGTTTAGGGGAGCACCACTGTAGGCCTGTTCAAAAATCAACTTTTTCTTATTTTCATAGGTTTCTGTACATTTTCCCATGCTTTTTGACCTGAAAAAGCCGAAAATCACAACTATTTTGACCTAGGATGTTGGGAAGCATTGCCGCATGGAGCTTTAAATTTTCTGCCTTGAAATCGGCCAAAGCGCCAATTCCGGGGTCCCTTGAATTATGTTTTGCACTTTAACTTTTGATCTAAACAAGATAGAGCAACAAATTAGGTATCAAATGAAAGAGCATAAAATTAATAAATAATAATAATAATAATAATAATAATAATAATAATAAATAAATAATAATTAATAATAATAATAATTATCTATCATTTTTCAGGAAACAACAGAAACTCAATCAGAATCTAGAAAACCATCTACAAGTTACAACTTCACAATGGCATTAAGCAAGGAGCTGAGGGAACTCCGTGGGCGCACAGTTGATATCTCAGAACCTCCACGTACTGTCCACAGGCAGGTGTCAACTGGGCCATCTACCAGATCTCTCACTGAAACTTTCCTGGTTGGATACCCTTCAGCTTTTATCAGTGGTTCCCAGCTTCCCACCAACAGACAGGCGTTCCAGTATTTCTTAATCTTCAGAATTTACCGGAAAATGCAGGGAGGCCCATGGTTCAAGACCTTGCATATGAAACAGTTGAATCTATCATCCCATTCTGGCAGATGGCTAGGATCAAGACAATGACCAAGTACAACGCAATGAAGCTCTTCATGAAACTACATGAGAAACATCGTGCTCTGGTGAAAAGCAAAGGAAGAGCAAGTAACCCTGGAGGAAAAAGAGGAGCATTTGTGCTGGAATTAGACAGCCTGTTCGATATAGGAGCTCCAGATGCAATCCAGGAAATACAGAACAACAGACTGTTATCCAGAGAGAAGAAAGATGAGGATATCAGGTTCTACGAAGACCAAAAGACCGAGAGGAAAGGTCATATGTCTGGTCATGACAAGATTTTTGAGACAAGATCCCTGCAGCAAGCAGCGAGGAATGAAAGACTGCAGCATAGACAAGAACAAGGTAAAACTAATTACTTTGAACGTTACAAAAAGTTTTAAGTTTTACTCCATTGCGATATTTAGCATGTACTTAACAATTACTGTCTTAACATGTTGTACTATTTTACAGCTGCAGCAGAACAAGAGGCAGTTGTTCATGTGGATGACATTACCTGGGGTGACTCAACTGACAACGACGCTAACACAGAGGACATGGATTACCATCAGCCTCGTCCTGGATGTTCTCACCATCAAGACACTGTGACTAGTGTGACTTTGACGTTTCCAAGGAAGGTCATGGAATGTGATGTCATCTGCAATACAGCTGATCGTCTTGGTTTATCAGACAATCAAGTTACTGCCATGGTTTCTGCCACCTTGAAAGCTGGAGGGGCTGATCTGGATAACTTCATCATCTCAACCTCAACAACACGTCGCAACGAATGCTGTCCAGGTATAATAATCAGCCAGAGTCACATGTCCAAGTTTGTGAAAACCCCCCATAGTACGCTGCCTTACACTGGGATGGAAAGTTGCTCAAAGATGTCTTGGCCAGGAACCTGGAAGTACCTCAGAGACTTTAGCTGTGCTAGTGTCTGGTCCACCTTCATACACTGAAGGAAAGTATTGGGAGTACCTGTCATCGACAATTCTCTGGCACAGATCAGGCTGAGGCTTCAATGGATTTATGGAGACATGGGAACTTACGGATAATGTTACTGCCCTTGTTTTTGACACTACATCCAGTAACAGTGTAGTTCACAGAGGAGCTGCCAAAACTGCTAGAGAAAATGCTGAACAAAAAGGTGTTTTATCTGGCCTGTCGACATCACATCCTGGAAATCCTAGTAGGAGCAGTTTTGGGAGAAGCTGTTTGGGAAGGTGAAGGGGCCAGATAATCCTGGTTGAGCATCTGAAGGATGTTTGGACGGACTTGTCCAAGGAAAACCCAAAGGATGCTGGCATCAACCGCAAATGGCTGAAGGAAAAGAAGAACAGCGAAGAAATACTCCAAGACATTCCTAACAGCAGAAAGGCTTCCAAGAGCCGATACAGGGAAATGGCTGAACTGACAGTCATTGTTCTTGGAGGAACGCCTCCTCGAGGTATTCACTGGAGTCGACCAGGCGCCATTCATCAGGCCAGATGGATGGCCAGAAACCTGTAACTCCATGAAAATGCTGATGTTTGCAGATCAACTTGAGTACGACGAAGACACTGTATCAAAGCTGGAAAGACCAACACCTTCCTTGCGCTGTTCTACACTCCTGTATGGGTGATGTCAATGTCTGCTGCAGATGCTCCCGTGAATGATCTAAGTCTAATCCAGGACATGTTGAAGTACAAGAAAACTGACCCAGGAGCTTGCTGATGCAGTACTTAATAAGATGGAAAACCACAAATGGTACCTGACGCAGGAAGTCGTGCCATTTGCCTGTTCAGCAGTAGATGAGTGACACATTGAAGCATGACATTGCTGCCATTACATGCCACTGAGAAGCCAGACAGCTTCAGAACAGGAAAGCCTCTATTCCAGAGAGTCACAGCTAAGACCACCCTGGTTGATTCATCCATGGGCCCAGAATCACATTTCCTGCTGGACACACTGAACATTGGATCCGAGTCGAGGGCTTCTGGAACCTGTCACGTCTTGGCCACAGAATGAGGACTACAGAAAAGCGTTGGACTATGTTAAGAATCTGAAAGGTGAATGACATGCTGAATGCTGAAGTGTGTGGTGTCAAGATGATGAGCGACTTTGCAAAATGTCATAACAGAAGATGCCAAGCAAAGGGACTATCTCCTTCAAGCTGTGGAGTTCAACAGACGCCGCTTTGACAGCTTCAAGAAACAAAACTCTCAACAATGACTGTGTAAATGTCATTATGAAAATTAATCATCATGTAATGCTTTCACTTCTTGATCGATTAGACTTGTGACAAAATGTTAATCTCAAATTTGTGTCATTAATAAGGCGCCTTGTCTGCTTGAGTGTGAGAAAACGAATTTTGTGATATTTCTGAAATCTTTGTATGTACCAATGTGCCATTTCTTGTTCCAAGACTATCATAATTGTATAAGTTAGAAAGAGGATTAAAAACACTTTAATTTGGTGCCTATTTTGTTGCCTATCTTGTTTAGATAAAAGTTATAGTGCAAAACATGATTCAAGGGAACCCCGGAACTGGTGCTTTTGGCTGATTTCAAGGCAGAAAATTTAAAGCTCCATGCGGCAATGCTTCCCAACAACCTAGGTCAAAATGGTTGTGATTTTCGGCCTTTTCAGGTCAAAAAGCATGGGAAAAAGTACAGAAACCTATGAAAATAAGAAAAAGTTGATTTTTGAACAGGGCTAGCACCACTGCTTCCCTCCAACAAGAGGGTCAGGAGCAGAGTTGCCACAGGAAGCCAACACTGATCTCAGCTTCAACATGGAAAAAATGCAGTTATAGGGGAAATTATTGGGAGTCTGAAAAAGGTGAGGGGAGTGAACAAGCAAAGCCTTACATCAGAGGAAAACAGGATCACGGTGGTTGTGTCAGGAGATGGAAGCTATGGTCAAGGCCAAGGCTGAGGCTACAGGGCATCCATATATTGTAAGGACAGGAGAAGGATGAGAAGAGGATTTACCAGAAATTTTCCAAATCTTGTTCCAGATTTGGGAGGAAGAGGTGTGGGAGGTGAGAGAGGAGATGTAAGCTTACCAAGAAAAGTGGTGGGCTTCATGGACCATGTGACAGGCTTGAATCGATGCACATTTGAAAGAACGAGCAGATAAAATGGGGGAGGGGGGTTAAAGAGTGTGTGGTCAAAGAATGGATGAGATTGAGGGGTTTAACTTTCAGGGGGTTCAGGGAATGTGAGAATGGGGTTATGAAGCAGGGTGGGGTGAATCTAACTTCTGAGGTGGGGGTGGAGGAATGTCAGGGGCATCAGGAGGTCAAGGAGTGAGCAGGGCGGAGGAGAAGGTGAGGGGGGTACAAAGCAGGGTGGGATGAATCTGGTTTCCAGGATGAAGGTGAGGAAGATGCCAAGGGCATTGGGAGGTTAATGAGGGAGTAGGATGGTGGAGAAGGAGGGAGAGGGTGTATGGCAACTTGAACTTGAATTTCAGAGGTTGCATGACCACCATCAGGAATAGAGGGGGGAAGGGTACAGTCACAAAAGGAAACATGGAAACTCGGATGAGCCAGCAAAGTGAGAGGGATCAGTGAAGGCAGGAAGGATAAGAGGGCAGGTAGGAGGAGGAGGAGTGAGAGGATGAGAAGAGCAGGGAGGGGAAGAGGGGCCAGAAGAGGGAGTGGTTTTTCATATATATGCAGAAATGTCAGCAATAGTTTCTGCAGGATGGGTAAGCAGACTAGATGGCATGAAGCTGAAGCAGATAGAGGACAATGGAATTGGAAGTTCTGGGGGGATGCATGGATGGAGTAGGGAACATGGGGGATGAAGATGATGCAAGGGTCGATATAGAGGATATGAGAGGGGGATGGGTGGATGAAGCCTGATCTGTCCTAGAACAGGATGAGGAAGAGGACAGTACAGAAGTGACCAAAGTTCAAGACAAACAAGAGGTAGCAGGATGGGAAGGACACAGTGTCTGAGCAAAGGAAAGGCTGGGGCAAACAAACCAGGATCTAACATGGGCCTTCACTTCCTGGAAGCTGACCTTGTCATATTCCCAGACTGACAGCACCTCACACTCAAATAGGTAGGTCAGACAAGAGGAGGAGGAGGTGGCATGGTTATCTCCACAGTTGGTACAGCAGGGAGGATTGGAACAGGAGGAACCATGTGTTGGAGATGTACAATTGATGCAAATACCAGGGGAACTTTGATATGTCTTACTTACCTGTCCAAACTTCTGACAAGTAAAACACCAGCATGGCCTGGGAATATAACAGTGGACCAGAAATCAGAGATAACCAGCCATAATTTTCTTGGGTAACTTGGAAATGGCAAAAGTCACACAGTAAGGGGGATGGGGGAGTAAACACAGGTTACCTTCTGAGAAGATCCAATTCTGAGTATTCCAAAAGGCAGGGAGAACATGGACTACACCCATACAAGTGTTAAAGGAAGAGTGGGGGAGGCACTCCAGGGGAGCAGAAGCCAGGGTCAAGGACAAAACTTTCTGGTATTGGGCTTTGGAAGAGACTTCCATGACAAGAGAGCCATCATTCTGGGGCCACATCTGTCAGGGATCACCACAATAGAAAGTGAAGTCATCATGAAAACATCCTGCTGTGAGAGGGGAGGAGTAGCAGAAGATCGAAGGACCTGAAATTGAGGGTAGTCAGAGTCAGATTCATTGGCCCCTATGAAGGGGTCAAAACTTGAGAGAACAAGATTCATGAGAGTTCTTAGATTGAGAATGCAAGTGTTCTGCATCTAGAGGAAGGTTGACCCCCTCAAGCCATGGTCTTCCAGTGGTAAATGACTCGAGGGCCTAGTTGCCCACCACCTGAGTGATTAGTAGTAATTGTATCCATAAGCAAAGAATGATCAAGAAACTGCCTACCAGTAAGAAATGGAGGCTGAGTGCAAATACAATGGGCAGGGTACCTCATTCCCAGGAGACACACTGTCAGTTTAAAAATGGGGCCCCATGATGTGAAAGTTTGCCCCCAATCTCACCAGCCTAGACACCCAACCAGCCAACAAAGTGATACCCTAAGGGCATCACCTCCGGAGACCCATATTAGGAGCCAAGAACCTTGGTGACTCTTAGCCTGGTCTCCCCAGTAGCCTGTCTGGCATGGGTGACCCTTCTGGTGGCTAAGCCCCCACTGATGTAGCCCACTGGGTCAGAACACAGGACCCCTCCCACCATGAGGGGGCCAAGTGGTTGGAGAAACTAGACCTGACTTAAGCTTGAAATCAAATGATGATAAATTTTGTATTAGAACAAGTCTCATTCATTTAACAAACATCATCTATATTTATTTACATTTTTTTATAGGAAGGAGAGGTCAAGGGTGAGCAAAAATGTTCCTCCATAAAAGAGAGAGAGAGAACTGAAATCAAGGTCTGTGACACTCAATGATGTCATTTTTATTATTTTTTACATAAATTTTTAGAAGATTGTGTAGTGTGCAAGATGCATGTGTGTGTGTGTGTTTGAGAGCATAGGTACTGGATTGCTCACAGGGTTGATGAGACAGAAAAATATCAGCTTAAGAGGACAGTCACAGGAGAAACAAGAGTTCCAGCACTCCCTGTCTCCTACCTAATATCCCTCATGGAGTACTACCCCAGTCATTTGGTATTTCAGGGTGTCTACCAGCTTTAATTTATAAAGTTCAATAATTTATTCCAATAATATAGATAAATACATTAATACGAACTTCAATAATACTGAACTAAGTTTATAAGTTAAATGCTTTAAATTGTATATTCAATAAATTTATTCTTATGTCCCTCAATATGACAAAAATACTTTAATGAGTAAATTCAAAGTATTATTCTTGAGTCATCAATTCCAAAAGGATACTTTAATTATTTAAAGTCCAATAATTTGTTCTAACTTTTTCAAATATTAAAAGACTTTTAGCTCATAGTTTATTGATACAAAGATGATTCTGTAACTATCAAATTCAATGATTTACATCTGTAAACTAATGTTTGTATAAAACTGGGAAATACTTAAAACTAATCACAACCAGTTAATAACTAGCTTTTTGCTTCATTGTTCAGTTCATGTAAAAACTGTCAAAACTGCTTTTGGCTTTATTGACTTGTACTTTAATAAATAATTCTCCAACAAAAACAATTCAGTGACAGTGTTTTTACTGAATGAACATGACTATCAAGAGTCACTGTCTATCAAGTGTTTAATCAACTAGAATCCAATCTCATTTCATTCCAGATTTTTCTCTTCATTCTTTTTTCCTTCCATATATAGTCTCAAGAAAATGAATGGCAATCAACAAACTTCTAGAAGAGAAAAGGACAGCTGACAAATGCAGCCAAGTTACCAGCATCAGCTGCTGACATCAGACATGCCAAAACTATGCTAGAAAAAAACAGGAATTAAAAAAAAAAAAAAAGTTCATGAACTTTATTCGTACACTTCAAATACGATATTATAAGGGTATTATTAATTGCTTGAAGTGCTTGTATAATGCATCTTCAGCTTTCAACAATAAAGAATTAATGAATTGTGCTTCATAACATTTCTGTCCCTGGCTTTGGAGTGTCACTTTTTGGACCATGAGGTCTGACAATGTATTGATGCCCATATTATCTTATAATATCTTATAACATCTTGTATGCTTGAATTAAGTCACCTCTCAAAACTCTTCTTTCTGATTTCATCATAACTAGTTCATTTTTTTCAATATCAAGAAATTGGGTAAAAAAACAGGAGGTTTTTCACTCCTGACATGAGTTTTGAATTCGGTACAAAAAACAGGAGACTCCTGTTTAAAACAGGAGGGTTGACATGTTTGTAACAATACATTGATGTATTCTAATATACTCTCTTTTTTAAAAATTATTTAAAAATATCACATTTAAACAATTAGGTTTTCATAACTTCACTGTATTGCAGACAACTATGAATCGATGCACTAACATGGCAGCCTCAAAGTGTATGATGAAGTGAAAAGTGCTATGATGCAGAGATCCATTATAATATAGAGTACTGTACAGTAGGGTGGAGTGATTGTTTAGTTTCAAAAATCATGGGTGTTAAATAGTTGTCAAATGTCTAAAAATGAGCATTGGTGGTGGTTTTTGGTGGTTGCTGGTGATATTGCATCAGCAACCACACTCAAAAAAACCTTTATTTTGCCTATTTGGGGCTCTATAATAGCTAGAAGCACAATCTAAAAAGTGCATCTTATGATTTTTTGATGCTGAGAACAACAAAATTATTTTCAAAAGTGTACATTGATGTATAAACATATTTTTTGAGAGTTAAATTAAAATCAGTAGCTGTTTTTGTCCAACCTACTTCATATTTACTTCTATTTTTCAGAATTTTTATAACCTATTCAATTAACACTAGTTTAATGTCTTCAAGATTTTTAGTTACTTATGAAACATAGAAGCCAGACAACAAAAGTCTTACACGGTGGCCATAGTTTTCCATCCATTGACAGTTTTCCTAATGGAAAATTACCTACTGCTGGGCAAGTTGTTCAGCATCTACTTAAGGAGCCAAACTGGGAAACCAAGGAAAACATCATAAAAGTTGCAGATGAGTTGAGGAAACAATGGATTTGGTGTAATGTTTATCCACTATCCTTGCGCACCATTGAGACAAAGGTGGACAAACTAGCAACAGACTTTTCATGGTAAGTCATCATAACTTTCTATCCTGGGTAGTATTAAATTAATTACAAGAATGTCTTCTTAGCCAATAGTAAATTTTTTATTTTAAATATAATTTTGTTGTGATGTGCTCTGTAAACCTGTGAATTAATTTATTTATGTATTTCAGCCAAAATTTCTAAACTAAAAAATATTTAAGCAATTTATGACCACAATTTTTAATTTCTAATTAATCAATAATATTGATTTTTTTAATATTTCAACTTAAAAAATGTAACAACAGGTTTCATCGATACTCTGTCACAAAGAGAGGTTCAACCTATTTGGCGAAGTTAGAATTGTTTGTCAAAGAGCTTGATTGTTTATTTGATATTTTTTCTGAGGATCTTTCTCAACAACAAAAATTGTAGTAGTTTAAACTGAGGATAACTCAGGATGATTTCTCCTTCTATGAGGATCAAAAATCTGTGAGGCTAGGATACTGTTCAAGATTTGAAGAAAAGCTCACAGAGGCAGATGTTAGATACAGGAGAAGAATAATTGACGAACAACGAGCAGAATTATGGTTAGTCAGAGATACATCATGACTTGAACCATTTTAATTAAACCTTTGATTTTTTTAATTATATATATATATATATATTATATATTTTTTTTTTTTTTAGTTCAGGAAGAACCGATTCGCCTCTATTTAAAGGGCATATCTCAGCGGAAAAACAAAGAAAAAGTGAGAGGAAAGACAGAGGAAAAAGAAAGGGTGGAGGGGACAGTCGAAGTGGAAAAAGACCAAGGATGACAAGGACTGCAGGGTCGAGCCCCATCATCCTTGGGTGCTAGGGCCGGGAGGGCGCACGTGAAACCTCCAGGAACAAGCACGTACAAACGAGCACAAAGAGCACTCAAGAGCATGAGCTTAGAACCCCCTTGCGGGGATATATATATATATATATATATATATATATATTATATATAGGCATAGTAAATCTAGTCATCTAGTCATACTAATTGTTCAGTGAATGAAGCCAGAGAGAAGAGGCAAGTGCATCACAACCTCAACCAGAGTCCAGACACTACTGGTAGCTCTAGTGAAACTCCATCAGAAGACTCTTGAGATGATCCACAGCCTGCTGGTTCCTCTCATTGTAATTACCAAGATCTGGAGAACCTGTGCAGAGCTGTTGATAGGTAAATTAGAACTTGTGAATTGTGATTGTTCTTTAATAACTGTACTTAGTTGTATGTGCCATGTCATTTCGGTAGACTTAAAATGGATATAATTTTTCTCAACTTCAAAATACAATCTTGCAGGTATTCAATTTCCAACAGAGCAGGTGCAACAGTAGCGTCAACAGTTTTAAAAGATTTTGGCATTATCACTGATGACGACAACACTAATGTCATTGACAGGTAAGATTTCAAAATTATCATGATTACATTTTCATCCACAATTACTACTACTAAGAAGAAGTAAAGTAATTTTATTTAATTATACATATTATACATTGTAACATGGAAAAATAAATTTCAAATATATTGGGCTCAGGCCTAAAAGTCAGTGTATTTAGCCCATCACTGTTCATTGTTTCCTGTTGTACATATTCCTGTTTATCAGTGCTACCTCCAGCCTTACAAATTTGTAAACAATTTTCATTAATACAGGAGTAAACTATGAAGGCAATGGTGTAAGTACCGTGAACAGATCAGAGCTGAGGAAGAAATATTCTTTGGTTTAGTGGACAGCAGGATGGTACTGTGACAATTACAGAATTAGAGGGGCAACATTATCAACAAACCAAAGTAGAAGAGCACTATGTTATAGTCAGAGAACCGGGTAAGCCACTGTTTTCTGTATGGTATGTTTTAAATTTTTAGTGGATAGCATAAATTTGGTCTTAGTAACATTAAGGAGTAAGAACTATGCGATAGTTATATATGTTCATTGGTCATACCTGGTAATCTACTGATCTCAAATACATTTATTATTTCCTTAAATTTTGTTTAAACTGTTTCAGAAGGACATTATCTGACACATGTTACCCCAGAGAATGGGAATGGTGTATCAATTGTACTAGTCTCTACGAAGCAGTGAAGGACACTGATCTGGAAAACAACCTGCAAGTCATGGGGTCAGATGGAACTGCAGTGATGACTGAACATAATTCAGGGGCGATCAGAGTCTTTGAAGAACTTATTGGAAGACCACTGCAAAGGATCATATGCCTCTTACATTGTAATGAGCTACCTCTTCGCCATGTTTTCATGGAGCTCAATGGGACTATGAAGAGCCCTGATAGTTTTTCAGGGCCAATAGGAAAACAGCTAGGTGGTATGGTTTCTGAATGGGATGTTGTCAAATTTAAGCCAATCAGAAATCAGAATTTCGCTATATTGCCCAATGATGTAATTGATGATCTCAGTCATGACCAATACTATGCTTATAGAATATGCATGGCAGTCATGCTAGGGACTATTGAAAAGGACCTTGAGCTTTTAGAAGTTGGGCCATTAAATCACTCAAGATGGCTGACATTAGGTTGTAGAGATTCTATGTTTCACAGAAAAAGCCGAGTTCAGTATTGATAACTGTTGCTGAGTTCTGTTTAAAAGTGTATTTCCCCAGCTGGTTTGAAATCAAGAAGAATCACTCAGTGACCGATGGTTCAAGAAACTTCTTTTCAATGCTGAGCAGAATCTCCAAGTTTCGCAGAATCTCCAAGTTTCCTAATAAGAAAGTAAAAGACAGTGCCCTAAAAACCCTAAGAAGGAATGCTTTTTTTGCTCACCCCGAAAACATTATAATATCAATGCTTGGTGATGAGGACATGGAGAGAAGAAACACTGCAGTAAATAAGATCCTGGCACTGAGGGGTGAAGTAGAGAAAACAACCCAGGACATCAGAGTCAAAATGGACTTCACCGGCAGAGATTTGGAAGTTGAGGATGATGTGAATGATGATGATTATGACAGTTTGAGTTATACAAGAGACCGCACTGTCAGGAAATTTAAGGTGCCTATAATCAATGAAAATGCTAAATTGTATGACAAGATGAGTAACCTTGATAACTTGACAGCAGAGCCTCCAATAGTTACCCATCTTACGTACATGTCAAATCTTAAGGTAAGTACACTGTATGAAAATAAAAACCCACTCTAATAGACAGAGTTTATTTCCATGACAGTTTTGATGCCCACTGGCATCCTCCTCGGGTGGTGTATCCACCCGAGGAGGATGCCAGTGGGCGTTGAAACTGTCATGGAAATAAACTCTGTCTATTAGAGAGGGTTTTTTATTTTCATATTTTGACCTTCACGTAGAAAAAAGTGAAGTTTTTTGCATTTAAGTACACTGTACAGTAGGGTGGAATGTATTTTTATGAAAATCAATATTTAAAAAATCAGGGGTGCTAGATAGTTGTCAAATGTCTAAAAATGAACATTGGTAGTGGTTTTGGGTGGTTGCAAGTGATACTGCATCAGCAACCACACCCTATATGTACCATATCCATACGCAACTGTAAAAAACCCTGTATTTTACCTATTTTGGGTTATATAATAGGTAGAAACAATCTAAAAACTGTTTCTTTTGATTTTTTTTGATGGAGACTGATAAAATTATTTCCAAAAGTGTAAAACAGAGTTTTAACACATTTTCATGAAAAAGTAATGCATATTGACCATATATTACAAATTTACACTACAAAATTTCATCAAATAAATGTAGAATCTAAACAAATTTTTGCTTTGTATTAAACTTTTTTATCAGTTTACGGGATTTTATACACTGCTGGATCATGCCATCTCTTCAATTGAACCCAGTGACAGCTGCAGATGCCTCCGTCACAAGCTTGATATGGCATTCTACCACTTGATTGTCGCATGGCTGTTTGAACTTCAAAGGATTTTTTCTAATGTTCGCAAGTTCAGTTGATATTAAGATGTACATAATTGTAGATGAGATTGCATGTAATGCAAGCTTAGTAAAACATGGTTTGGTTCAACTTAAGGATATGCTTTATAAAGTTACATTGAGACAGACAGCCTTGATATGTATTAATATATATTTATTATTATTACTAGCAAAAGATCTTCGCTACGCGCCAATTTTGCTATATCTATGGTATTTGGGCCTTTAGCCCAAACCAAATTGTGGCCCTATGGAGTATTTTATTTTGAACATCAGTAGCCCTTTATCTGGACATCACTCCTATTCCTCTCACCTAGGGCCTCAGTAACTGGGGTGCCTGCGGCCCTCCAATTACTGGCAACCAATTATTCGGTCAATAAAACTATAAAAAAGAACGCAGACATGAAAAACTAAAGCTTCACAAATCTTGATACAATGAGCTTGAATGTGAAGCTCAAGATTTTCATGACTGCGTTCTTTTCTATACATAGTTTTATTGGCCAAATAATTGAACCAACAGTAATTGGGGGTTCAATTATTTGGTCAGTAAAACTATTGTCATGAAAATCTTAAGCTTCACAAATCTTGACACAATGTGAAGCTCAAGATTTTCATGGCTGCATTCTTTTGTGGGTGGTATTTTAACCAATTTCAATAACCAAGGTAGCTCCACAGTTAAATCCTTCCGAGTTTGGAGTTTTTGTTACATATATATATATATATATTATCGCACTTACTTCCATTATATTAAAAAAAAATCCAAGGACCTCCAAGGACCAATGAACAGTTTTCCTTATTGATTTTCTTGCTCAAAATTTAGCTTCAAATTTTCATTTTTCTACAGTTATAGCAATATAATGTTCAATAGGATTTACTTTAACATTATACAAAAGAACAGCAGCGAAAATGCATTTTAAAGTTTATAAATTTTTTTGGTTACATATATACGGTGTATATATCGCACTTAGCTCCATTATAATATAGATTATGCTGCTGTTCTAGCTTAGTTCTTTATATGAAATAATGTAATTAGTTTTTCTTTTCAGAAGCATTCAGAAATATTTTGCTAAAACTTTTAGGTTAAGAGCATTATTCAATTTAGTATTATTTGTCATACTCAATCTTACTTTAATCACTTATAATAGCAAATGGTCAGTTACTATTGGTACTATTTACTAGAAACTATCTTTAAGACAAGAAGGAAGATGATAAGAAAACCCTAGCAACACCTATGGTAAGAATTTTTATTACACAATTAATGTAAATCTGCTAATATTGATATAAAGATTCTTACCCTCTATGCCTCCCACTTAATTAGGTTTCTCTCTCGCAGGTTTTTTTTTTCTCATTGTCAGTCATTTAACATTGTTTCTCAGGAGAGGAAGCCTTGCTACTTTCTTTAGTACTTCTGTATTGAATACTGATAAGAAAATCATTTACTGAGAAAGTGACTATGCTTTGGTCTGAAAGGTAATCTAGCACTTCTCACTATTGTCTATTAGAACTAGTGCAACATTCTACATTGAGTAATTGTCAACAACACTGTTCAACAAAAATTATGTTCCTCCGATAGTGTTGGGTGTTCACCCAACTAGATTTTTATCTGGGGGCCAAATGAAGGTGTGTATAAGCAAAAAATGAACAGAAGAGATGAACTGCTTCATCGAATTAAGGATGCTGTAGAATGCATACAGAATAACCCTGATGTTGATGTTGTTGGTAGCATTACTCAGTCAACGTTACAATGAGTTAGAATGTGTATTCAAGCAGAGGGCGAACATTTTTAACATTTATTGTAGACTGTCCTGTACATACTTAGCACTTGTTCAATAAAACAGATTATTATATATGGAAACACCACTCATCTTCAAATACCCATAGCTCTGGAACCATTGACAATATGATCCATATTCATAGAACATTTTTGACATTTTGATTTTTGAATGAGCTCAAAAATAATAATCTAAAATATAAACAAAGTCCTGGGACACCGTGTGTGTGTGTGTGTGTGTATATATATATATATATATATATATATATATATAATCCTCCATGACCACTCCCATTCCACTGTTTCTAGTTGAAGCCCCCCCATTTGCTGGCAAACTACTGGTTTCCACATTAAGTGCAATTCATCGAACTGCTATTTCAGCCATTTTCAGTACCACAGTACCATCTTCAGCTCCAGCACCTCCAAAAAAAGTGCAGTTCTAATGCTGCCAATTATACTAACATATTCCTGTTTTTGAAACAAAATTCAAATTCAATTTGTTCAAAACCTGTGGATGATGGAAACATTTTGCATCCATATTCGTATTATCTAATTTGGAATAAGTTAAAGTCCAATATAGATAAAAATAGATCTATTTTTGTATAGGCCCTAAATATTTTAATTGGAAGTCCAATATATACAGGGTAGGAGAAATGTCTTTAAGGATTTTATACATACAACTATTTAGTTAACAACATTATACAGATAAGTGATCAAATAATGAAACAAATCAAACAAAAAGTCTATAAGAATTTTATTCATACCAATGCTCATATTTTGTTAAATTGTACTTTAATCTTCAAAACATTCTCTATCTGCTATGATACACTTGTGGATTTCCTCTGTGAAACTCTTCATTGTTCTTTTGAACATATTGAATGCGATCCTTTTCAGTTCTCATTTATTCTGCAGCCAAGGGCATTCACATTTGAACAGATGAAACCAGGAGTGTAGAGTTTGTCACACAAATAAGCCCAAAGCCAGAAATCACATGGTGTTAAATCAGGTGATCTGAATGGCCACTCAATGGGACCTCACCACCCAAGCCATCTTCCTTCGAGGTTTGTATTGAGAATCTCACAGGCAGCTGCAGAATAATGTGGCAGCGCTCCATCACAATGAAGACAGTTCCTGCCAATGCCATTAGTAAACTGTGGCAAAACTTTCTCTCTCAATACCTGGCAATAGCATTTTCCATCCATCATATCTCTCAATATGTCAAAGGAAATGAGTCCTGAATAACCAATGCATGCCCAAACTGTTAGTGTAGCCATTTTAATGGGTTTACCCAATTGTATTTTGGGATTTTTTTCACCCAATAGTGAATGTTGTATTTGTTCCTTTACTTGTTAAACCAGACACATTCATCTGAAAATTTGATCTTTCAAACTAAATCGAAACTAACACTTTCAGCAACTTTTTAGATACTCAGTTGTATAGAGAAGGCAGTTGGAAGAGGAGATTGGAGACACCAATTAACCAAGGAAGTACTCCCTGGGAGAAATTAGGGAGGAGAAAGGGAGTGCTAAAACTCCCATTTCTCTTGTCACTGTCTCTTTAGCTGATCTTTTTCTCTCTCTCATCTAGCTACCCTGTGAGCATTCCAACATGCTCTCAAACACCCACTTCTCCCACTATTTTTCACTACATATACATGCAATTTACACACTACACAACCTTTTCAAAATTTATTAAAAAAATAAAATAGCATCATGGGCCTAAGAGACCTTGATTTTGGCACTCTCCTTATATAAGAGGAGTATTTTTGTGGGTTCTTGCTATTGACCCCTCCTTCGTACATAAAAAATAAATGTAGATGGCCCAGTTGTATCAATGGTATCTACAAGCAGGGTTGGCAAAAAACCAACCCCCCTGGGTTTCATCAGGTTTTATTTTTTTTTTTTTAATCAGGTTTTTTCCTAGAGCTAATATAAGAAAAGTGTATAATAAAATTAAAAAACTGGCCTTTAAAAATTTTTGTGCTTATATACAGTATTTACTCATTGTTCTTCATAATGATTGTTGCTATTTTGTTACAGATACATATAGATGTTTTTTTTTTAAATATAACTTAGATATAATAGCTGAAGCTTAGTATTACCAGTATCTATACTGAATTATTTTTATTTAACACTAAGAATTTAAGAAACCATGCCATTTGTTGCTGGAAGTGGTAGGAAATCTTCTCATGAGTGGGCCGATGTCATACGAGTTGAAGGAAGCTCAAAAATGAAATGCAAACATTGTGGAATGGAATTAAGTTCTAAAATTGAGAGAATCCAAACACATTTACAAAAATGTATAAAGAGAAATGAAAATCCTCCAACTCATGATCAAGTTGCATTAAATATTTCGCCTGAATCATCAATTTCTGAACTATCATTTGATTCATTTGTATCACCACCTTCATCAGCTTCTGGTGTCTTTGTCAACAGACCTGACAGTTGTTCTACTTCTCAACCTCCAAAAAAGAAGCCTAAATCTTTGTATTTCTCCCCATCAAGCAGTATTTGTAGTACTCCATTAAAGTCAAGATTGACCCAACCTCAGATGACCAATTTTTTCATAAAGACAACAGAAAAACAAAAGAAACTGCTTGATCTACAAAATGCCAAGTTCTTCTACAGCAATGCAATAGCTGGGGCATTCCAGGACAAATCACCCAAAAATTTAGAAATTTGTCACCACTCCAACCCAGATTTTAATGAAAATTGACATATGGGTTCTTCCGGGTACTGATTTCACTGGTTCAAATAAAAAAGTTCTATGATCCATAGTTTTTGAAATATGGGCCCCCAAAATCTTGGGCCCCCCCCCCTTTACCACCTAACTTTAATGAGCAATAACTCCCAAACATCTTACAGTAGACTCATAAAACTATACATTTTTAGAATCAGCATGAAGAGATCTATTAAATGATACCACATTCAAATGTGTAGAACAATAATGAAAATTTTCACCCCCTTTTTTATTGTGACAGCATAAATTTTTTTTTAATAAATTCTGAAGAAATTGAAGCTATGGAAAAATTTTTAAGTGACAGATATGAAAAAAGTATGCAGCTAACAGGAACACAAAAATTCCACAGATTTGTACCTATTAATGCAAATAACACAAAAACATTTGAATTATCTTCTGATGAAGTTGCTGAGGTGAGGATTATAAGCAAAGCTTTTCTGGGTGAAGATAATATTGAAGTTAATCCGAAAATAGGAGAGTACATAGTTTGTACTTAAATGATCAGAAATGGTTGGGATTTGTACATTCCTATAATGAGGAATTTGATGACTTTGAGGTTAGCTTTTTGCACCCATCAGGATATAGTGTTTACTATTACTTTCCACAAATTAGAGATACATGCCACATATCAAGAGATAAAATTTTAGGTTTATTAAGCACACCAACTTTAAAGCCAGGAACAATGCGTATTCAATATGTTTTCCCAGAAAATGAGTTGAGAAAACTCATGTAATTATGAATCAACTTGATGTAATGTGTGTGTTCAATTTGTATTTTTGCTGTTTATTTTCATCCATGTGAATATATCATTTGTAGTTCTCTATTTTAGTCTGCAGGTGTAAAAATGTCAAAATTTCACAATGTACATATTTTTTCAATGGAAGTTTAATAAATGAAATTTTTTTTTTGGGTGATTTCACTGCCTAGGTGGGTGGGGGTCAAAAATAAAAATAAAAAAGGGGAGTAAAATTTTCATTATTGTTCTACACATTTGAATGTGGTATCCTTTAATAGATCTCTTCATGCTGATTCTAAAAATGTATAGTTTTTACTGTAAGATGTTTGGGAGTTATTGCCATTAAAGTTAGGTGGTACAGTGGGGCCCCCAAGATTTTGGGGGCCCATATCTCAAAAACTATGGGTCATAGAACTTTTTTATTTTGACCAGTGAAATCAGCACCTCGAAGAACCACGTATGTCAATTTTCATCAAAATCCAATTCAGAGTGGTGACATGCATTGGGTGATCTCGCCTTGAATGCCCAAGCTTTTAATGCTGTCAGCAGCAGAGAATATAAACAAATGATGAATCTGTTAAGACCTGGGTATTGCGCACCAACAAGAAAAGACCTAGCAAGAGATGATCTTACTGAAGTACATGATGAAATAGAACAGAATCTGAGTAATGACTTAACAAATGCTACAATATCTCTGCTACAAGATGGATGGTCATCAGTGCTGATTGCTGAATGATCCCATCATTGCCACCGCAATCCACACTGGCCGCTCAACATTCCTGCTATCAACGACTGATTGTGGATCAGAGAAGAAAACAGTAGAATACTGTTTTGAACTTGCTATAGCTGCAATAAATGAGGTCCAACAGAAATACAACAAAGATGTGATTAATTTGAGTGCATTAAAATTTTAGAGAGATTATTCATTAAAATAGCTCAAGTAAATAAAGTAACTATAAAATCCTTACAATACTATGATTATTTCTCTTTCTCATATTTTCAAGGTATTTGCAATCTGTACTGATAATGAGAGCAAAATGAAGCGCATGAAAGAACTACTTCAGGAGAAATGTCCTAACATTCTAACCTATGAGTGTTCATCTCATTACCTTAATCTCCTGGAGAAAGAAGTTACACCTAATAGTGTATTAAAACACATAATCGAAATTCACAAGTATTTTCGCAGTCACCACCAGCCACATGTAAGTACCATATATATATATATCATTTCAATGTGGGCATAGAATGTTTTGAGAAATATTTATAAAAATTATAATCTTTATAAAGTTTATATACAGACAGATTGGTAGAGAGAGAAAGATAGATGCTATAATAAAAATAAAATTTAAAAAAAATATATATATATATATACACACACACACAACCTTACCTTACCTTACAACCTTACAAAGGTTCCACGTGATGATTTCTCATTTCGCGAAGGTCAAGCGTGTCGCCCCTCCTCTCGAGTTGGCCTGGTGAAGTAGTGAGTTGGATTCTTGCGCTCTCCACCTCACATAGCCAGGTACGCCTGGCTCATCGGGGATTGTTCTGAGCCAGGCGTCAAGTCTTCTTTTGAAGATTTCCACTGCAACTCCCTTCGTGTTTCTTAGGTCTTTGGGCAGCTGATTAAATAGTTTTGGTCCTCTCACTACAAAACTATTTTCTTTCAGGGTTAAGGATGTTCCCTGTCTCGCCTTCAATTTGGGAATACGACACAGTCTACCGTTTCTACCTTCCACCGTTGTTTGGGGAGTTATGGGATTCAGAGTAAGATTAGGGACTAGTTTCTCCATTATTTTCCAAGTGTAAATAATGGTGTATCTCTCTCTTCTCCTTTCCAGTGAATATAGGTTTAGTTCTCGTAACCTTTCCCAGTAATTTAGTTCTTTGCACCCATTGATCTTGGCTGTGAAACTTCTTTGAATCCCCTCCAGCTGTCTAATGTCTTCTTTTTTATATGGGGATGTTAGGACTGAGCAGTATTCCAGTTTGGGTATTATCAGGGTTTTCAGTAGGGGGTATTACTATATTTAATGTTCTCTCCAAATCCTTTAATTTGTTAATCAGGGATGACTGAAGGACACAGGAGCACTAATGCCACAAATCCTGAATGATACTCGATTGAACTCGCAAGAAGCTTGTGTAGACACATTTAAAAAAAAATTTCATAAATACATGGAAATCAATACTGAGCAAGAAATTGATGGAAAAATTGCCACTGCCCTGAACAATGCAGGCTTATACAGAGAGGCCCTTCACCTTCAGAAGCAGCTAAAGAAAGTTGCTATTGCACTTGATAAGGTATGGTATACTTAGCTACATATGAAAATTTGGTTACGTTTTTAAGTATGGTACATCTGCTCCTTAATTATTTTAATACCTACTCTAGTTTTATTTTAATTAATTAATGCTTTGAGTAAAAATGTTATTTATACTTTATTCTTGAATTTATTATTGTGTCAGTGTACAGGAATACCTCAAAATTCATCATTTCAAATTTCATTGTTTCACAGATTCATCATCAATCTTTTACTACCTATAGTTTCACAATCCATCATCCATATTCACAGATTCGTCATTTTTTTAAATAATGCGAAAAAACTATTGAAATTTACAAAATTCAACTGTTTATCAACGCAATATATTATTATAGTTTGCCAAAAAATGAGTAGAATTTGATTAATTAATCTGTTTAATAACATGATACAGTAAAATGTTTTCTCATTGAAACATGTTATAATCTACCTCAAATTTCGTCATTTTGTATTTCATCATGTTATTCCGGAATGAATTAATGACGAATTTCGAGGTATTCCTGTAATCAAATTTTTTCAGCTTCAAAGTGATTCAGCAACTTTGTCAACTGCTGTTAAAACATGGATACAGCTCTTGCAAAGTGAAGATCTCAAGCCATACAGAACTCAAATTAAAAAATGAATGACTGATGCTGTGGGAACCATTCTTTTATGTAGCATACTTCATGGACCCTCAATACATGGGTAAGTATCAGTATTTATAATATATTCTTTCTGTTTTCATAGAAATAGTATATACAGGGTGTTTGAAAACTTTCTGTACAAATTGTAATGGGGGATAGGCAACACCAAGACAAACCCTTTTCGTCTATAAGTGTATGTCCGCTGACATCACCATTTGGCGAGAGAGGGCGCCACTGCAATTGGCTAAAAGGTGAAGTGGGCTAGACTCGCGCTTGCCACGGGCATTCTTAAATCGGACGTAGTACGCGTAACATGGAGCGCTTCATGACTGCTGAGATGGCTGACATGCATATGGTGTATGGGGCTGCCAATGGAAACGGAAGAGCTGCTGTGAGGTTGTACCGACAGCACTTCCCAAACAGATGTGTGCCAAACCACCAAACGTTTGCGCATTTGCATCGGCGACTGCGAGAAACTGGAACATTCCATGCAAACATGCATGACACTGGTCGGGAGAGAAACGTGCGCACTCCTGACATGCCATTGAGAGAGTTTTCTCAACATTTGGACATATCTGGTCCAAGTTACACAACAAGCTTGGAACAGAAAAAGCAGGAAAGCTGGTCAAAATATACAAACATTTGCGTAATGGAAGTGAACTGAATGAAGATGAAGTTTGATTAATTTAAGATGTGCCAGTGCTTAATAAATAAATACTTAACTATGATTATTATCTGAATTTAATTAGTTTATTACTTTTACAGGGCACTTCATTTAATAAAATGAAATATTATTTTTGAGTTCAGTTTTAATTAAAAATAAAGTTGGAGTTGAGCTTTGTGCTTTTGTTATTTATTTAATAAATCAAAGTCCTACATGACTGCAATGACTCTTAAATAATGGTATTGACTGTTATATTATTTTTATTAGCTTATTACAGTAACTCGTTGTTTAAAAAAAAAAAAAAAAACATGAGTGGGTTTTAATTGTTTTTTCAGGTGGGCTTTTTCTGAAAAAAAAAATACTGGGGACAACTGGGTCAGGTCCAATCAGGCCAACTGTCTACAAGATAGATATTAGAGGTTTGAGATGTAAACAAAAGCTGCAATATGCAAAATGTCAATTCCAAAAATTATTCCTGCCAGCATGAAGATTAATCCCTGAATATTACATATACATTGCATTGTGCCTGTATCTGCCAAACAATAAATTCAGGGTCCTGAACCTCATAGTTTAATGTCTTCTTGTAATATGACTTCAATATTTTTTATTGTGGACTAAAATACTGAGATTTTTCAATGTGATTCAGTGTACAAATACTGCTTTTTATATTGGAATTCTTTGATTTTTCATTTTCACTAATAAAATACAACTGACAAATCAATGATTAATTTTGTCTCACCTGTTTGAACAAACAGTTTCCAATATCCTTTGGTTTTTCATCACCATTTTCTTTTTCATAATCATAAAGGTCTAAAGAATCTTCTTTGACAGTCACATCATCCAGTACTTCACCTTTGATGTCAAAACTCTGGAAATAATAACAACTGTCATTATTCTCATCATATGAACAATTATTAACATTATTTACACCAATTAAATGTAATTTTATTTCAAAACAGCTAAAGAGCACAATCATATATTTTAAGTTCAATAAAAAGTAGACATTTAAAATTAATGGTAGTATAAACTAAAAGATTATGAAAATTATAGTATATATTTGATAAGTTATACAAAGGACATCAAACAGCAACAGACCAGCTGGTCCCTATGAGACTGTCTATTTAAGGAAGGTTAAAAGAAGTAAGAGAATTTAAAGGCAAGTGAAAGTTTTAAAGCAAAACAGAGAAAAGAGGTTGAAAGGAAGGAAAGAAATTTAAAGATAAAGTGAAAATTTTAAAGTACAGAGGAGGGTATCAGTGAAAATGGCATTAATGAAGGATAAAATCATCAAAACTATCATTTCATTTATTATTTTTAAACTTTCAACAAACAGCAGCTACAAAACCTATTGAGAAAAAACCAGACAGAGGGGAAAATTAATTCAAATTTATCCTATTGCAGCAAGATATATGAAAAACCAATAGAATACCAAATAGTTTTATTTGAAAAATATTTTAAAATTTTTATCACAAATCAATAAATTAATTTTCAAATGTTTTGTTTCAGGTCACACAACTAAAAACAATTATTGAAGTAGATCAATAAATGCATTTTCACAATTATGAAACAAGCACAAAGAACACTTATTTTCTATACCTGCAATTCTTGACTGATATTTGCATTGTTTAATGAATCTTCTTCAGAAAGAATTCCTTCACAGTATTCAATCTCCTCCTCTTTGATTTCAATTCCATCCTTAATGCTCATGTGTTCTGGTTCTAAATCAAGTTCTTTTGTATTCTTATCCATTTTCAGAAAGACTAGTCAATTTAATTTTATTTCAGTCTAATATTTTAAATAACATGAAATTATATCAAACTGAAAATAAACCTGTAAAATATCTTTTTTATAAATGCACAATAAAAGTATTTAACTATAACAAGTTTGTCCTCTTTGAATGTTTTATCATAAAATAAAAAAGCATTACCTAATAAAGCCTAACTTTAAATCTTCAAATACAGGGGGTCCTCATTATCCAAGTATGGTATTCATTATCGGAGTCCCTGCATTTACATGGCCAAATAATTGTAGAACCATATGGATAAATTTCCCGCACTTAAGAGGTTTCCGTAGATAATGTACATGGAAGTGCAATGGAAAAACCATTTAAATTTACCTCAGACTCGCTGTCTTACTCACTTTCCCCAACCTCCAAGACTCCACCACCACCATGCTCCACCCCCAACCCTGTCTTACCCTAATGTAAGACAATAAAAATTTGCTGTTTAACATACTTTATTAACATATTTTATAAGGTAAGATACATAAAAGGGTTTAACCCTTTCACTGTGAGTACACAGGTTACACTCGGGACGAACACACAGCAATTTTTGTCTCTATGCGTGGCAATCTTCATCTCTACATGCATAGTTTTGTCTTTTTATATATATACACCTTACCTTACAACCTTACAAAGGTTTCGCGCGATGATTCCTCATTTCGCGAAGGTCAAGCTTGTCGCCCCTCCTCTCGTGTTGGCCTGGTGAAGTAGAGAGTTGGTTTCTTGTGCTCTCCACCTCACATAGCCAGGTATGCCTGGCTCATCAGGAATTGTTCTGAGCCAGGCATCTAGTCTTCTTTTGAAGATGTCCACTGCAACTTTCTTTGTGTTTCTTAGGTCTTTGGGCAACTGATTAAACAGTTTTGGTCCTCTCACTACAAAACTATTTTCTTTCAGGGTTAAGGATGTCCCCTGTCTTGCCTTCAATTTAAGAATATGAGACAGTCTACCGTTTCTACCTTCCACCAATGTTTGGGGAGTTATAGGGTTCAGAGTAAGATTAAGACTAGTTTCTCCATTATTTTCCAAGTGTAAATAATGGTATATCTCTCTCTTCTCCTTTCCAGTGAACATAGGTCTAGTTCACATAACCTTTCCCAGTAATTTAGTTCTTTGCGCCCATTGATCTTGGCTGTGAAGCTTCTCTGGATTCTTTCCAGCTGTCTAATGTCTTCTTTTTTATATGGGGATGTTAGGACCAAGCAGTATTCCAATTTGGGTATGATCAGGGTTTTCAGCAGAGGAATCATTACATTCCTATCCCTTTGTTTAAAGGTTCTCAATATCTGTCCCATTATTCTCTTTGCTCTGTTTACTGCTATCTTATTTTGTTTTTCAAATTTCGCATCATCTGTCATTACAACCCCTAAATCTTTTGCTCTGGAATTTCTCTGAATTTCCTGTCCATTTGGGGTATAATATTCCACAGATTTTAGGTCCTCTCTTTTTCCATACTGTAATAGCTGAAATTTCTCAGTGTTAAACTTCATATTGTTGTCTTCCATCCACTTGTAGATTCTGTTCATGTCAGTTTGTAGAGATCCTATATCTTCTGGGTTTCTTATTTTTCTACTGATCTTTGTCATCTGCAAAGGATGTTACTATGCTGTCTCTGGTAACATTCTCATCTATGTCAGTTAGCATGATTATGAAGAGTAGTGGAGCTAATACTGTTCCTTGTGGTACTGAGCTGAGGACCTCTGATTCTGATGAAGATACTCCTTGTACTGTAATGACTTGCCGCCACTCACTAAGGAAATTATATATCCATTTCCTTACTTTTCCTGTTTTTCCCATATATTTAAGTTTATGTATTATGATTCCATGGTCACACTTGTTGAACGCTTTAGCAAAGTCTGTGTATAGTACATCATAGTTTTCATTTCTTTCAAGTGCATCAATGATGTTGTAGTATTCCATTAGTTGTGATAGGCATGATCTGCCTGACTGAAACCTGTGTTGGTTATCATTGAATTTTTTCTGAGGTTCCAAAAAGTCATAGATTTTCTGTCTAACTATTCTTTCAAATATTTTAGTGAGATGAGATGTAAGCAACACTGGCCTATAGCTTTTGGCCTCAGATTGATCTCCTCCTTTATATATTGGGACTATGTATGCGCTCTTCAGAATGCCCAGTATTTCTCCCTTGTCTAGTTGTGGAGGGTGAACCCTTTCCCCTTTTAGTTCTCAGCCCTTTCCCCCTGGCCTTGATTATTATTTATATATTAAATTTCTTTAATTTTTGAATGAAATACTTGTTATAGATAGGATTTTAATGGTTCTCTCTTTCTTTCCAGAAGAATAAACAATAAGTCTTAAATACATTTAAAAAGTAAATAGTAAGAATGAATAATTATTAAATAAGTAAACAATAAACATTTTCAACAATAAATAGTAAGAAGTAAATAAATAAAGAATAAGTATGTTATAAATAGAAAGTAATAAGTAAAGATAAAATATAAAGTTGAGTAAGAAAAAAAAATAGATAGGAATAAGTAAATAAACATTAAGATAAACTATTAAGTAGAAAGATAGTAATAAATAATAAACATTAAGTACTAAATTGTTAATATTTAACAAAAAGAATAAACAATAAGTTATATAAAGAAATGTTAAACTTGTAAACAAGGAATGAGGAATAAAACAGTTTTATTAAATTAGTATGGGAAAAAGAGTGAGAGTTGGATGGTCGCTTGTTAAACCCTGTTAGTAAACGGAAAATAAAGTACTTGTTTGTTAAAACATTTTAGCAAAAGGTAAAAAAAAGGAATAAACAAATTTAGTAAAAGAGACGCTTCTGAGGTTTAAAGTGTCGGCATGTGTGTCAAAACTCGAGTTTTGAAGAAGTTGGGGAACCAATTGGTGTGTGTGTGGAAATGTAAATAAGAAAAAAAATAGAAAAATAAAATAGTTTAAGTGTGTAATTTGACAAGAGAAAATAAAGAACATAACGGAGGAAACTAAATTCAGGCTGGATTTGTCTGAGAGGCTGAAGACCGTTATTGGACCAAGGGAACTTTAAGTTCTGTTAGGAAGGGGATGCCAAAGATATTGAAACATTAACAGAAGGAAGCTATTCTTGCAAGACCTGTGAAACAAGTGAGAAACTGTTGGCTGTATGAGCCAGCAGTCGTGGAATCGGGGGTCTGGGCGGCAAGCCTGGATCCAACAACCTTTCAAGATAAGCAGCCTGGTTTCGTGGAGGCCTTAAATATATAAAAAAAAAAATTCTTATTCATGGTGCAGCCATTAGGTTAAATCGAATCCCACCACATAGTGATCATCTCCATATATATATATATATAATATATATATATTATATATATATATATATATATATATATATATATTAGGGTGTCACTAGGTAATAGGGGGAAAATTAAACGATGGATATTTTCCTATGACACCCCCTAAAATTGTTCCATTTGGTGTAAAACATACGGAAGAGAAATTTGGTCCTGATTGGTCATCATTTAAAGGTCGCCCTCGTCACTGAAAACAAGACCCATTTGTTGACGTCAACAAGCTGTTCAGTGTTCACAGCTTGGGCCGAACCAGATAATAAAAAACAAGGCAATTTGGTGAAATAACGAAAGTAAGACACTTAAAAACGCAAAGAATACAAACAGTTTATTATATAATCAAAATAGAAGACATAATTTGGCGAATAATGGTACAAAATGGAGAAGCAACAAAAGCAAAACTTTGAGAAATAAAATACATATACAGTAGCAGAATAATTGGTGCTCATACGCTGATCAGTGATTAGTTCTTTCGCGTCCTCACTAAGGCTGATTTGTTCGGAGCTGGGTGTTGCTTTCTGTGGTCAGTGACAACTTGAACGAGGAACTGGAGCTGTTCTTCTTTCACTGTCAACTTTCCATTCAGCTCCTTCACCAGAGCCACGGCCCGTTCTGCTCTGTCGTTCACCACTGCAAGTTTGGAGACCACATCCCGAGCTTGCACGTATTCAGAGTTTGACGTCCATGAACTGGGATGGTGGAGCAGAAAGCAATCTGGCAACTGAAGTTTTGAGAAGAATCCTCGGGTGTTCTTTGTGATCAGTTGCTCCAGTCCTTTGCTGTCACTGAGGAACATAGTATCAAGAACCAAAGGTCGTTTTGGCGGCATGTGAGGGGCTTCTTGATCTAATGCTGCAACCATGCTGCACTTCACTTCCATCGATATCCTCTCATCAAAGAACACCAGACCCACTGCCTCCTCCGAATGGTACCACAGGTGCGCAGACAGCTTCTTGGTGGTACCATCAGAGATCTTCTTGTGCGGGTATCGAAGGAGCGTCCTCATCAATTCCCAATCATTCAGCGGAGCTTCGATGGACAGATGAGCTGTTGCCCACGCTTTCATGTAAACTAGAACAGAAAAGAGGCAGATATCTCGAATTCCGTGTTCCTCAGTGTTCGTCAGTTTAAACTGTCTTCGGAAGAGCCAGATCTTGATGGCATAGAGCCCCTTAGCCATCCATCTCGCCCGGTGCATAGCACCAGGGGCGCGGAAGTTTAGTCCCTTGTATGGAACTCCTCCAAGAAAGATGACGGAAAGATCGAGGAATTCCTGATAGTCATCACGAACTTGAAGTGCTTGTGATTTTGCAAACTCAATGAGCTCCGTTCTATGCTTAAAAATAGCTGCTTTGGTGAACGCATCTGTGTCCGCAGTTTGGAACTGTTGCTGGTCAATGCGGGTCCAATAATCATGGAAGCGCTTGAAAAGCAGAATTTCTGGACCGGTAGATACTGAATCTAGCGATGCTGCGAATGCGCCTGTAGCACCAACTCCAGTACATGGTGTCTGCACGCGCAGTGTAACAGGTCACGTCCAACTTTTTCTTCCAGAAAAACACAAGTTCCTCCACAGTGGCCTGTGTTTGTCGCGGTTGTGTCGAAACACATAGATTTGACATGATCGGTCACTCCCCATTCATTCAGGCAATCTATGATGGCATTTGTTTGTGCCAGCGCGGTTCCTGACAGAGGTTTTGGCACCCCGAGGAGCTGCTCTGTCCCGGAGCCAGATACAAGAATAGGTAAGCGGTCAACATATTCTCGTGACGTCAGATCTTGCATGAGTTTTCCGTCCGTCCAGTGAACAGTCAACGGACTATTGCCTTGGAACTCGCTCTTCAGTTGCCGAGCCTTAAGGGTACGGAATTTTTCACGCTGACGATGAATGGATCCATGATTGATGTTGTAGTTGCTAGCATCATGCCCTAAGCTGGAAGCTGCCTCAAACAGCAGATATGTGGCCTTTCTTGACGAGAGTTGCGTGCGATCAAGCACTGCCGCCAATTCCGATGTCATGATGTTCTTCGTTGCTCTTTGTTTAGACGCTAACGAACCACCACATGCTCCTTTTTCTTTGCTATCATCTGAGCTGGAGGATGAGGACTCCAAAACCGCTTCGTTGGATACTGCCTCCATTTCAGCTGCTGATCGCTTTCTTCGTTTCTCCTCTTCCTCCCGACGTCGAGTACAATCTTTGACTTGGCGCTGATGGGTCATGTCCAAACCTGCCATTGAACCTGGACGTCCTTTCTGGCGCTGCTGCTGAAGGAACTCCCAATCCTCTGGGTACTTGACCAATTTCTCACAATCAGCGTGGGCGATGTCAAAGAGACGATCGAGGCATTCAATGAATTCTTTTTCTTTCGTCTTGTGTGAATCGCTCGTCCTTGAGGCGTGTTTTTTGAGTCCTTTCCACTCCTCGAAGACTTTATCCAGTTTGCTGACGCAGTGTGTCTCGAGTCTGGTTGGAATGTGAGCTTTCTCCCAGAAGGACATCACTGCTCGAAGTGACTTCCTCAACGCGTCACGTATTGTCATTTTCTTTTCATGGTGAAGGTAAAGAAAGTAACCGAATGCTTGCCTGTAGGAAGGAAGCTTGCATCCTTTCACCTCATCAACCGCTGCCCCTAATAGGTATATACACTTCGGGTTTCCATCACCAGAAATCACGTAGCTGAAATGAGAAACGGTGAATCGTTAAGTATTGTTCACTTTATTTCTCAGATATTCAGACACACACAGACACACACACACACATATATAGAGATATATAGATATCTAATGAACGATTATGGAGACGCCGCGCAAGCATTAAACTTTGGAAGGCGGGGGCGACCTTTTATAGTTATTCAAATAAAACGATTTTTCAGTCACCATGTTTTTTTTACCAATGGAATAGATTCGCGGGGTGTCAGCATGAAAATTTCAAACTTTGCATTTAAGTGACACCCTAATATATTTATACTGCGTGTTCTTTGCAGTTGAATGTATATATATATATATATATATATTAGGGTGGTCCAAAAAGTTAAAGCATCGACTAAGTTCTCTCCACAAGGTTGGTTTTATTTATGCCTCTTGGTGTGGACAGTATTTGTGCAAAGTTTCACGTTATTCGGTTAATATTTAGGGGTCGCCCCACTTGCCCCCTTTTTGAAAATTTGGGAAAATATATAGACAACTGAATAACTAAATTTTTTTTTGGTTCTCAAAGAATATGAAAGAAAACAGTAAGACAATAGGACATGATAATGGGTGTATCTTCATTATTTCTTCTGCATCAGAGTCGCCTTGGATGGTATTGGTATCTGTTTTCGGTGGGCGGCTACGAGTTGTAGGAGGTACTGCTTCTGGTCCTCGTTTCGTGTCAAAGTGTCATTGTAGCGTTGTGCGAGAGCAATACCTCGCTCGGCAGCATCATTGACAACTTTCATCTTTAAGGCGCGATCTCTAAGTTCCCTGTAGTTCTTGTCATTTGGCCATTCCCGTGGATCTTTTTGAAGTAACTGGTGCGCTTCCTCCTTACCTCCAACTTTCAAGGCATCAAAGAGGGTCAATGTCCTTTTCGTGACGAAGGATGCCACATCATTTTCAACACCAGCTTCCGCCATGTCGATTCATCGGGGGCAGCCATTCTTTTGGGGATGTTGGAGGTGTTGAACCATTCTCCTTTTGGTATCAGGATCGATCCTATTATCGAAGAAGGCCAGTCCAATCAGATGCTCCGACAAGTACCACAGGTGGCGTCTTAGAGCTGTCTTCGCCGCTTGTGCAGCTCCTCCGTGTGGATATTTTTCCAGAAGATGCAGCATTTTGAGATCATTGAGAGGAGCTTGTGTCCCCATTGGCGCTTCATGCCAGTACTTGACGTAAATCAGACTGACAAATAAAGCCAGCTGAGTCATGTTTCGTTCTTCGCGTGCTGTGAGCTTGAATTGATAGTGAAAGAGGTAGATTTTGAGCGCATAAATCGCCTTCGCCATCCATCTCGCGTGGTGCATGGGACCCGGAGCTCGGATAAAGAGTTGACCACCAGTCTTTCCCCCCAGGAAGAGCAAAGATAGTTCAAGGAACTCCTTGTAGTCGTCACGAGGTTGGCTTGCCTGAAGAGCATTAGGTAAGTAAGTGAGCATCTCTTTTCTCATCTCTTGGAGTTGAGGGTTCTCGAACAAGCTGTCCGATGCTGAGACAAATGCTTCGTGGGAGAGAGATGGCCATTCCTTTTGAAATCGCTTAAAAAGGCCTGTTTCAGGACTTCCTGTTGAGCCAAATATTGAGGCAAAGACATCAGCAAGTACGACTTCAAGTATATGATGTTGACAACCGATCCAAACTAGCTCGTGACCCAATGCTTCTTCAATCCTGACACAGGCTCCGCGATGTAAACCCGTGTTTGACGCAGTGGTATCGAAGACGAGACCTCTCACATGCTGTTCCACGTTCCATAATTTCATAGTTTGAAGGCATGCCTGGGCCTGTGCTTCTCCAGTTCCTTGTTTCATCTTTGGGACACCAAGCAGCTTCTCCTGTCCATTGAATGTTATAAGGATTGCTATCCGATGCACATTCGTCTTCTTCCCTTCAATGCGGGGAGAAGCTTTCCATCCCAATGGAGAAGGACAGGGTCTTCTAGAGAGAATGATTCTAGGTCTTCTCGAGCTGCCTGTTCTCGCCCACTTTCTCTGTAGCGATGAATAGAGCTCCGAGAGCACGTCATCCCAGACAGATCATGCCCGCGGCCTGTAATACAGCTCCAGTTATGAAAACAGCATTCCAGTCAGAAAGATTGGTGCGATCCATTGCTCCAATGACTTCTGGAGATTGGAAAATGTTCGTAACCTTGTTCTTGGGACGCTTTGGTGCCGGAGCTTCAGACGAAGAAGGAATCGGAACCGATGGTCTATAGTCGTCGTCGTCTTGCGAAAAAAGGGAAGAAGAGGAAAGATCAATTGATGACACTCCTGCTTCTTCCAAATCTTTCTGTGTTGCTTCATGCCTTGCCTTCCTCTTGGCTTCCTTCTCCATTCTGGATCGCTTTCTGTCCTCTTGTGTAGTCATTTCCTTATCAATGCCAGCCATGCTGCAAGAATTGACGTCCTTGCGCTGCATGGACAGGAAATTTCGGTCCTCAACGTTGACGATTGTGCTCATGGCATCACTGGTTGCGATGTCAAACAGTTCCTGGATGTCCGCTTTGAAGATGTCTTCATTCATTCTATCGCTGGCACGTTGCCTGGTCCTGTGCTTCTTGAGTGTTTTGTAGCGGTCTAAAAGCTTTGAAAGCTTACGGACACAGGAGTCGATCCGTTGAGTTGGGATCTGCGCTTGGGTCCAGACTTCAATCACCCTCTGGCATGCCTGGTTCAGACTGTCGGAGGTGGTTTGCTTTTGATTGATGTGGTGGTATTGCCCCAAGAGGAGGGCGTCAAGGCATGTAGGGAGCCTTGATGTGGATAAAGTTCCAGTTGCCATCCCTAGAAGCCAAACTTTTGGAATTGATCGAGTTTGAGCCATCAGACCTACGGAAGAAAAAGTACATTATATAATATATATATTCAGAGTGGGGCGACCTCTAAATATTCACCAATCACGCTGCAATTTTGCACAGACCATGTGGACACTAAATGGACAAAACCCACACTTGTGGAGACTATCTAAGACAATTTTGAAATTTCCCCCTATGGATTTGGACCACCCTAATATATATATATATATATTTTAATTTAATTTTAATTATAATTTAAATAATGTATATAATTTTAATTATAAAATTAAATTGACTTACCTTAAAATGAAGATAATCCTAGAATATAAAAATAAAGTAGTAGTTTAGAAGTTTAGTTCAATATGAAAGATTTCAAAACATTCAATGCATAATCCAGGTTTGTTAGAGCAGGTTTTGCATTGATAGCAACTTTGTGACACTATTCCATGAAGGTAGTATACACTACATCTTTTTGTGGGATTGTAACTCTTTTCAGATGTTATTTTTTCTATGAAATGCTTCCCAACTAGCCTAGGAACAGTCACTTTATCCAGAGCTGGCTTTGAAGTAGCTGTCAGTTCTTTTACTATTGCCAAACAGAATTCAAGAAAGGTGACTTTTTCTTCTTTACAAAGTTGTATATTCCAAGTGCATCTAGTATTCATACTTGAATGAAATGTGTGGTTAGTTTTTTTACCATTTTGTTGATTTCCTGGCCATAGTGTAGTAATGCAGAACTTGATCTGTTCGGTCAACAAATCCCATGTTTTTATTGTAGTCCTTGATACAAGCTGGAATGTTTTTTTTGTATAATACCTCCTTTGGATTTTCTGTTCACTTTCTTATCAGTATTTAAATGCATGTTAGAGAGCATGTATACATTTCTTTTATCTTGGTACAAAAGACACAGGAAGTCATCAGTCTCAAATGCATGCTTTTTTTTCTTTCTCAACTTTTGTGGTGTGCAACTCTTTAGGTAGCCCTTGGCAATTATTTCTGATGGTTTTTGTTGCATATGTCTTGTTTTCCAGTAAGCATTTGTAAAGTTTTGGTGTAGTATAGTAATTGTCTGTATAAAGATGATGTCCTTTGCTTAAATATCTTTGGATCAACCTAATGAGTACACTTTCAGTTTTTGAAAAATTGTCCAGTTTCCATGATACCAGTATAAATGCTGTGTTCTATAATTACACCATTTTCATCAAGTTTGAAAATCTTGACTCCAAATCTTGATCATTTAAATTTGATATATTGACAAAAAATAAGCCTTCCTTTCCACAACAACAGACTCATTGAGACTTAGTTTTGTTGTGGGACTATATTTTTGTTCAAGTGTATCATGCAGTACCGTAGTTGAAGTAAGGTATCTATTCTTCTCATTCAAGGATTTTAACCATTTTCTCTGTTTTTAGAATTATCTGTGAAGTGCCAAAAAGAAAGTAAATTACAGAATCTGTCCATTTCATGATTGCAGAAAAAACTAGGGTGGCAATGAATTCATCCTTTGCCCAATAAATATTTATCTTAGGCTTATGAACTATACCCATGAGCAAATATAAACCTATGAATTTTTTCATTTCCTCAATGGTAGTTGGGTACCATTGCTTGTATCTTGAAGAAGTTTTTAGAGTCTTAAAAGCCAAATATTGTTCAGCATATATGTTAGTTTCTGTAACCATTAGTTCAAAATTTTATCAGGAAAAACTTCACAAAACACATTGTACAATGAATGCGCATTATCAGAGAAATTGACTTCATTTTTTCCTATAAATTGTTCTATATTGCGTGGAGTTCCAATGCTTTCCCCTAAATCCCTCCGAGTGAACAAAAGGGCATCTGCAACCTTGCATTTTCTTTTTGGTTCTGGCTCATTTTCATCACCTGAGGCATCTGAGTCACTTCAGTTAGGCAAATTTCCAAAATCACCTAAGGCAGGATTATCTAATTCAGTAATATCAATTAACTCATCATCACTGTCACTATCACTAATTGAATCACTCTCACAAAATAAAAGATTTTCTCTGTCTTTCTGAGAGAAAGAAGCCACACTAATTCTATGATGTGACATCTTGATGGGTATTATTTTTATCTTATATTAACCCTTTCACTCCGAGCCATGTAGATCTATGTGGAAAGAAAATGGCTGTCACAGCTGAGCCACGTAGATCTATGTGGCTCGGAGTGAAAAGGTTAAAATATTATCTCTCTCTCTGCAGTTAAATGTATGTCTCTCTCTGTGGTTAAATGTTAATGCAAATGTTAATGCTAATGTTAATGCTAATGTTAACGCTAATGTTAACGCTAAAGTTAACGTTAATGTTAATGTTGTGACAGCCTTATTCTTTCCATGTAGATCTATGTGGCTCAGAGTGAAAGGGTTAATTAAAGCTGTCAGGTATTCAAGTAGCAAAAATGTTGTCATCAATCACTAGATAGAAGACTAAAGTAGCCATAGAAACAATAAACAAGTGAATATGCAGAATGAGAGCTTATTTGTCGGCAATAGAGTTTATGAATGACGCAGTCATACATGCATTCCTATCATCAACTTTTGATGAATGACAAGGTCATTCATGCATGTACTGCAAAAGGGTTAAAAAGTGTATTTTACAAATGTTTTACCATAATTTTGAGTGTCATTTATTGTGTTAAGGTCCTAATTAAACTTTATTCTATTTCTTATGGGTTTTAGGTCCCCGCTTTAAGTGGATCCACTTAAAGTGGTGATTTCTTGGTCCCCATTATCCTCAGATAATGAGGACCCCCTGTACTTAATTGAAAGGAACAATCACTGGTGTGTGTGTGTCAGAACCTCTCTTAAAATTAATATTTCATCTCGTCACTTCAGTAATTGAATACTTGATACCAGCATTGGCACCAAAGTGGGTGACCCGGTTTTCCCTACCTCGTTTTTTTTTTTTTTTTTTTTTTTTTTTTTTCACACATTAAAAAACCTGATATTTTGCTCACTTAACTGGGTTTTTTTCAAATATTGCTTTTAATCACAAATATTCAGGTTAATTTGAGCTTAACCATATATAAAACATTTAGTTATTTATAAATAAATACCAATAAATTAAAATAATTCATGTATTCATACATTGTGTATTGGAATATTTTAATATAATGTTTTAATGGATAAAAACTTAAGAATTGAACGTATCAGTTTGCTGAAAATGAACTGGCTTTAGTGAATTATAGATCTTCATCTCCTGCACTCTGCTTGGTTTTAAAAAACTATTGTACATTACCAAAGATAATTTTATTTTAATAATAACCCATATACCTAGCTTCATTAGCACAACAAAAATAAGAAGTTTTAGTTCATTTTAAGCCATTCAATCACTCATTTTTTACAAAATAATTGTTCTTTCATTAAACACTTTTTAATCTTATATTTTAAGGTACTTTAAGGTAACTGTACTTTACTTTTACTTTATAATAATTTGTACATCCCAGAACTACACCCTTGAGTATGCACACAACGTTCTTTCTCCCCAGATTCTCTATAATTTTATATATATATTGAGTTTCTAATTTATGGTGTAATTGTAGGCTGCTTTAAAATGTACCTTAAAACATAATACAAGATAATGCTCTAAAATTAATTCAAATCTTTCTGTGATTCATCTGCAAAAATTCAAAATAAGAAAACTCTTTCCTCATAGACATAAGTTGTTCTCTTTCTACTACACCCTGGTGTACGAGGCATGCTTCAGATAACAGTAATGCACTACAGCAGGACAAGTACAACTTTCTTCTCCCACTGCCTGAAGTCTACTGATATTCTCCTAAGACTATGCCAGGCTCTCCCCAGGTACATATTGAAACAGGTCCAACAGTGTAACAAGTTTGAACAGGTCCAACACTGTAACAGCCCAATGGCTGATGTCTGTTCTTCTTGTTGAATATAGTTAGTAAAAAACAGTCATCATGCACGTTATAAGCATATATAATCTTATATTAAGAAGATATTATGATATTTTATTTGGAAAAACCCAGTTTAAGTTTAATAATTTGTAAAAATAATGATTGATACACTCTCTGTTCATTATAGTAAGTGAAAATCAATCATCATTAACATTTATAGAGCATATAATTTTATTATATGCTTTTATACTATTATCCGTGATAAAATAAATGAATTCAAGGCATACAATACTGTAGGTATTGAAAATCCTGATGTTATGATTGTCACTGAAACATGGACAAAATTCAGTATGATACCAAATAGTCCATTTAGTGAGAGAGATACCATTACTTATGAAATTGATGGCTATGAACTTTTTTATTATGAATGTAAATATTAAGAGGGTGGCAGAGTATTTATTTATGCCAAGACAAATCTGAATCCAGTTGAAGTTACCTCTGTTAAAGGGTCATTCTCTGTCAGATCAACCAAAAAAAATTGAAATTAACACCCTCATCTCTCATATTTTGCTGAAATTTGGTTTATAGGGAGTTTGTGAGCCCTGAATCCATTTCTGAAATTATAAGGTCAATCCGACCAACGGTTCAAGAGATATGACCTCGGGCAATTTGAGGTCACTCGCGAGGTTACTAACATTTGGCGAGCCATAACTTGGGTAATAATTGTCATAATTATATAAAAGTATATATATTTAGAATCAGAAAACAACAAGGAATCCAAATATGCAAGTTATAGAACTCTAGGTTGAAAAATAAAAAATTACACTGTAACCAAAATTTGAGGTCACGATTTGACCTCTGGGGTATCAAATGAGAATTTTTTTTTTAAATGTAAAAAATGAAGGCATAGGCATTGGCTATTAGAATCAGCAAAAAAAAGTTTGTTTATGTTAGTATTTTTCATGTAACTAACATATAAGTGAACACCATATTCATAAGTTGTGCGTCAATTCTACCTATTTTTTCACACTTAAGCTCATAATTTGACCTATAGAAATTAAAATTACATTTTTTATAGATATAAAAAACAAAGTCAGAGTTCTTGACTAATAGAAACAATCATAAAAAGTTTGTTTATGTTGGTACTTTTCATGTAACTAACTTATAAGTGGACACCATATTTATAAATTGCTTGTCATTTCAAGGAATTTTTATATCTTAGCTATCAATTTGACCTCAAGCTCCAAGAATTTAATAAAAATTGTATTTCACTGCTAATCTACACTGGTAATAATAGTTATAATAGTGAAAGGGGAAGACTAAGCTCACATGTAGCCTAAACAAACCTGTTGAAACATGTTGCTACTTGTCTAAGTGCAGAATCAACACAGATAGTTGCAAAATTCCTTGTCTACAGGTTAGTACAGTTCCAGCCAGCACTGTGGGTGGCTGGTGGGTATGGTGTTTTAATGAGCCTCAGAGACTATCAAGGCCTAAAATATTAAGTGTGTATAGCTATATATTTTCTAAAAAATATATATTACCTAATTGTAAATCCTATATCTTTACAGATCAAAATACAATGGTTCGGCACTTGAAATACTGCCAGGACCCTATTCAAAAACACAAGAAACGCATAACAATCAATCTTAGAAAAGTGACTGATGTACTTGTTGAAAAATGTGCTGGAAGAGTGAAAAAAGACTCATTGTTGTGTGTGAACTGCTGGACACTGATAATGAAAAACCCCACTATACTTAGTACCACTGAAAACAACGAGTCTGAGCAGGATTCAAATGAATCATCTACTATCAGTGGCTTGAGTAACATCTCTTCAATTCAAGATCTGGACAATGACAGTGATTGCTTGATAAAGGAAAATCCTTCAACTTCAGTTGAACCAGTTCTAGCATTTCTGGATCAAACACCAGATAAAAAAAGTAAGTAATAAATTAATATAACTTATACTTTACTCAAGGTCTGTTTGATCTACTATATAGCCAATTATATAGCATTTAAGGTACTATAATTACTATTTAATTACTAATATTCAGGTGTGTGAAACCTTTTTTTCTGTTCTTTTCAGAAGGGCTGTCATTAAGCCAGAAAAAGCGCAAGGCTCGTGGTAAGCTATCATCTGCTCAGAAACACCTGAAGGAGAGGCTAGAACTCAGTTATGGTGTTCAAATTACCGAGGAGGTAAGTGATACTTCAAAACCTGAAACTAAATCTGAAAAACATCTAGACAAATTAATGAATGAATTGAAACAGTCATTCCTGGAGAGCAAATGTCACCATCACAAACTACAAATATTGACACTCTCACCATACACAATTGAAAAAACAGCTAGTTTCTTTCAAACTACAACATACATGGTGAAAAGAAGCCATTCACTTAAATCAGAACATGGAATCCTTCCGAAGATTCCACTAATGAGCAAAGGAAAAGTGATATCTGAAGAACACAAAGATATAGTTAGAAGATTCTATGAGTCAGAAGAGGTTAGTCGTATGTGTCCTGGCCAAAAGGATTGCGTGAAAGTTATCAGTGCTGAAGGTGCAATGAAGGTGCAAAAACGATTGGTCCTCGGGAATTTAAGAGAGATGTTTGAACTATATAAAAATGATGAAAAGAATCCCAAAATAGGATTTTCCACATTTGCAAAATTACGGCCATCATATTGTGTGCTTGCCGGTAGTGGTGGGACTCATTCTGTCTGTGTCTGCACATACCATCAAAATCCAAAATTACAGCTGGCTGCATTGGGAGAAAGAGGTCTTTCATACAAGGATCTTATGGATTACAGTGTCTGCAGTACAGAAAGAGACACTTGCATGATGCAACTTTGCAATGATTGCCCAAGAGAAGAGGGTGTCCTGGATTTTCTTGAGTTACTTGACAGTGTGAAATCAGCTCCAAATGAAATATCTTACAAGCAATGGGTGACTGTTGACCATTGTACAATGGTTGATAAGGTGGAGCCACTTCATGAATACTTATCATCCCTAAGCATGAAAATATCCCGCATGGTTCGTCATCACTTTGTTGCTCAGCAACAATCACAGTACTTCAAGCAGTTGAAAGAAACACTACCACCTCAGAGCGAGGTAGTTATAGTAGGTGATTTCTCTGAGAATTATTCTTTCATTGTCCAGGATGCTGCCCAAGGGTTTCACTGGGACAATTCACAGTGTACAGTTCACCCTTTTGTCATCTATTATAGATCATCTGCAGACCAGGAACTTAGCCATTTTAGTGTCTGTTTCTTATCTGCATCACTAAAACACAAAACACTATAATGGTTTACTCATTCATATTGAAGCTTATGACATATGTTAAATTCAGATGCCCACAATTGAAGAAGGTGCACTATTTCTCAGATGGATGTGCTGGCCAATATAAGAACAGATACAACTTCACAAATCTCTGTTACCATGAAGAGGATTTTGGTCTGTCTTGTGAATGGCACTTCTTTGCTACATCCCATGGCAAAAATGCATGTGATGGGATTGGAGGAACAGTGAAAAGAGCTACTGCTCGTGCCAGTTTGCAGAGAACTACAGAGAGGCAAATTCTTACACCAGAACACATGTTTCAGTTTTGTGAAGAAAACTTGAGCAAGAAGATAAATTTTTTCTTTGTAACTACAGCTGATTTGAAAGATGCAGAAGAATGGTTGGAACATCGATTCAAGGATAGTAGGGCTATTCCTGGAACTCAGAAATATCATAGATTTGTTCCCCTAAACAAGGAAGAACTGATGGTGTATCCCATTTCAAGTGGCATTGGAGGAAAGAAAAGAATAAGGAAAAGTCATTTTACTAATGAACCTGCAATGCTTGGTAACCTAAAATGTGTCAAACCAGGAGAGTATGTTGGCTGCATTTATGACATGCAAGTTTGGTATGGAATTGTGGAGGAATATTGTGAAGAGTTTGATGATTTCACTGTGAACTTTCTACATCCCTCTGGGTCATCAGGATCAAGTGCATATTATTATCCATCAAACAAGGATTCATGTGCAGTGCCAGGACATCATATATTAACTGTAATGAGTTGTCCTACCCTAAGAGGAGGCAGCAGAATTCAATACATTTTTCCACAAAAAGAAATTGATGAGAGCATCGAGCATGCAAAAATTGTATTAGGCTAGCACATGAATCCTCTAAATAGGTCTTCCCCTTTCACTATTATAACTATTATTGCCAGTGTAGATTAGCAATGAAATACAATTTTACATTTTTTGCCTTTGTTTTTATATCTATAAAAAAAATGTAATTTTAATTTCTATAGGTCAAATTATGAGCTTAAGTGTGAAAAAATAGGTAGAATTGACACACAACTTATGAATATGGTGTTCACTTATATGTTAGTTACATGAAAAATACTAACATAAACAAACTTTTTTTTGCTGATTCTAATAGCCAATGCCTATGCCTTCATTTTTTACATTTAAAAAAAAAATTCTCATTTGATACCCCAGAGGTCAAATCGTGACCTCAAATTTTGGTTACAGTGTAACTTTTTTTATTTTTCAACCTAGAATTCTAGAACTTGCAGATTTGGATTCCTTGTCGTTTTCTGATTCTAGATATATATACTTTTATATAATTGTGACCATTATTACCCAAGTTATGGGTCGCCAAATGTTAGTGACCTCGCAAGTGACCTCAAATTTCCCGAGGTCATATCTCTTGAACCGTTGGTCGGATTGACCTTATAATTTCAGAAATGGATTCAGGGCCCACAAACTCCCTATAAACCAAATTTCAGCAAAATCTGAGAGATGAGGGTGTTAGGCACTGGTTGATCTGACAGAGAATGACCCTAAAGAGGAAATAGTTGAATCTGTATGGATAGATATTGGGCATAAAAATGCCAGGAAAATCAGGATAGGGGTATGATGGGTATCTATAGACCACCTGAGGGATGTTCAGTTGGAGGAATCCCCAAAAGTAGAGAAGAAAATAAGTATGTAGAAAATAAACATATTGATGAAATAAATAAAGCAATGACAAGCAAGATTATTATTGTTGGAGATTTCAATTATAGGCATATAGACTGAGAAATATTACAAACACCAGAAAGTAATGAGAGATTCTTAGACTGTATAAGTGAGAATGGTTTAACCCAGTTAGTAAAGGAGCCAACCAGGACCGATGCCATGCTAGATTTAATTCTAACAAATAATCCAGATACCTTCCAGGATATCTCAGTTTCAGAAACACTAGGTTCAGGTGATGATTGTATCCTTCGGTTTAATATTGTTTGTAATTCAAGACCTAGTGAAAATAAAGTAGAAGTCCCAGATTTTAAAAGAGGAAATATAAATGGACTAGTAAATGATCTGTGTCTAATAAATTGGACAGATATTCTACAGCCTGAACAGACAGTAACTAGTACAGTATGTGGGAAAAATTTAAAAGTATAGTAATGAACATACAAAGGAAGCATATCCCAGTGTAAAATCAGAACTGGAAAAAATAAAAAACCTTGGATAAACTGCAATGTAAAAAGAGCAATCAGAGAAAAAACAAAAGCACTTCATAAATTCAAAAGAACTAAAAATGGCAGACTCCGAAATATATAAAAGTAAAAAGAAGCATTTGCAAGAAAGCAATCAGAGATAGCAGACAAGACCTGGAAAAAAGCCTAGCCAAGAATTCAAAAAACAATCCTAAGAAGTTTTTCAGTCACTTCAATTTGAAAAGTAGAGTGAAAGAAAATTCGCCCCCTCCATATAGATGATAAAACTATAGATGATGATCTTGAAATAACTGAAGAACTAAACAAATACTTCTCATCATTATTCACAAATGAAAATTTAAATAATATTCCTGATCTTATACTACCAGGACAAGATAGAGAAATAAATGAATTAAGGGTAACAAAACTAGATATCCTAAAAGCAATAGAGAAATTAAAAATGGAAAAATCTCCAGGGCCAGATGAAATGCATCCAATAGTCATAAAAGCTGCCAAAAAGAATATAGCACAGGCACTAGAAATTATTTTTAATAAATCATTGATATATACTGAAATTCCAGAGGATTGGAAGAAAGCAAATGTGGCTCCAATCTTTAAAAGGAAATAGAAACTTGGCAAAAAACTAGACCCATCAGCCTCACCTCCATTATTTGCAAATTACTCGAAAGTATCATTAGAGGTAAAGTTACTGAGTTCCTTGAAGAGTGCAACCTTATAAATGATAGCCAGCATGGTTTTTGAAATGGAAGGTCCTGTCTAACCAACTTGATTGAATTTTATGATGGAGTCCTATTGCATTTGGACAATAAAGAGCCAGTAGATATAGTATACTTAGATTTTGCAAAGGCATTTGATACTGTTCCTCATGCAAGATTGTTGGTAAAAGTTAGAACCCATGGTATAAGAGGTCATATAGCTGACTGGATAGAAGAATGGCTGAGAAACAGAAAACAGAGAGTCAATCTAAATGGAAATAAGTCTACTTGGTACTGTATATATAAGGTACATATTGTGAGGGGTTTGAATAGAACACAGGAACCCCCTCATAAATTATTTTCACTGTTTAAAGTCTCCTACCCCTGGCACAATTTTTCACTTTTTGACCTATATTGAAGCATATTCCATTTATACGGGACTTACTCTACATTCAGGTTTTTTGATGACATAAATCTTTATTAACATATAATATTTTATTCAATAATGTACAGTATTAGGAAAATTAATTAAGTACAACAGTATATTCAGAAGAAAAAATTAGGCATAATAAATGTGCTAAAATTCAATTCACTTTTTCATTGTTCCTTATCACATCGAAAGGGAAGAAATTTTCAATATCATTAGGAAATTTTATTTCATGTTTTTCTTACTCATTCCATTGGGCCTTCCATTCAAACTTGGGCAGTTTTTGCCTTGATTCTGATGAATTTAAGATAAACTTTTGACAGTTATCATATCCTATTCTTTCCTGACATGCCTTTGTTACTTGGTTCACTGCCCTTTCCACACTTTGACTGTGGCATGGAAAAGAAGCTATCTCCAGTGGTTTACATCTAGCTTGTAGTAGCTCATCGTCACTAAAATTGTTTAGCAGTGGTGGAGTAATGATCTCTTCTTGCCAATCGATCATCTGGGTGTAGTCAGTAGATTGGAAATTGAGGGTTTGAGGCAACTCAAAGTTTCTGGTACCTGAAAATCCTGTTTTTGAAAGTATGATTTTCTGAATAGCTTGCTCCCTAATTTCTAGTCTCTTGTCAGTTGCTATTGACATGAGTATATTTTCTGGGTGGGCAAAGTAGGCATTATTCTTTAATACTGGTTCTATGATTGATCTAGGTTGTTCATCTAAATTTCGAAGCAAACACATTAAATGCCAAAAGTTATATGCACCATCAGTTGCATTAAGATGAGATTTTATCCAAAACCACCCTGGAGCATAGAACTGCATAATAATCTTGACTATATCTTGAAAGTTTTTATCAGGATTTGGCATTGAGATATATAATCGAAGGACCCCTTAACCACCACCTTTTTAATGAGAACATGCTTAGATACACCTGTCTTTCCTTATATGTCAATTGTCTTAGAGATGGGATCATTCTTGTTCTCATTTCTGTACTTTTTCCAGTTTTTCAATATCTTGTATCAAATAGGGACTATTAAATTGAATGCAGTATTCAAGGAGGGGTCTCACATATGAAATGTATAGTTGCTTTATAATATTGGGTGATTTGTATTCAATGTGTCTCTGCATGAGATTGAGTCGTATTTGCTTTATTTCTGATTACTGTACAGTGATTTGAGGGTTTAAGTTCATTAGTCACAGTGACACCCAAATCTTTCTCTTCCTTGCACTTATCAACATTAAATTTCATCTCCCACTTATCTACCCAGACTGTTACTCTGTCTAAGTCTTTTTATATTGTCATTGCTCCTGCTACTGACTTAACATTATGGCCTAATTTTGTATCATCAGCAAATTTTGAGGTTTTACATGATAGGCCCTTCTCTACATCATTCATATAGACAACAAAAAGCAGAGGTCCCAGCACAGACCCCTGTGGGACTCCGCTCAATACAGGTCTCCAAGTAGACTTATTTCCATTTAGATGAACTCTGTTTTCTGTTTCTCAGCCATTCTTCTATCCAGTCAGCTATATGACCTCTTATACCATGGGCTCTAACTTTTACCAACAATCTTGCATGAGGAACAGTATCAAATGCCTTTGCAAAATCTAGGTATACTATATCTACTGGCTCTTTATTGTCCAAATGCAATAGGACGCCATCATAAAATTCAATCAAGTTGGTTAGACAGGACCTTCCATTTCAAAAACCATGCTGGCTATCAATTATAAGGTTGCACTCTTCAAGGAACTCAGTAACTTTACCTCTAATGATACTTTCGAGTAATTTGCAAATAATGGAGGTGAGGCTGATGGGTCTGTAGTTTTTTGCCAAGTTTCTATTTCCTTTTTTAAAGATTGGAGCCACATTTGCTTTCTTCCAATCCTCTGGAATTTCAGTATATATCAATGATTTATTAAAAATAATTTCTAGTGCCTGTGCTATATTCTTTTTGGCAGCTTTTATGACTATTGGATACATTTCATCTGGCCCTAGAGATTTTTCCATTTTTAATTTCTCCATTGCTTTTAGGATATCTAGTTTTGTTACCCTTAATTCATTTATTTCTCTATCTTGTCCTGGTAGTATAAGATCAGGAATATTATTTAAATTTTCATTTGTGAATAATGATGAGAAATATTTGTTTAGTTCTTCAGTTATTTCAAGATCATCATCTATAGTTTTATCATCTATATGGAGGGGGTAAATTTTCTTTCACTCTACTTTTCAAATTGAAGTGACTGAAAAACTTCTTAGGATTGTTTTTTGAATTCTTGGCTAGGCTTTTTTCCAGGTCTCATCTGCTATCTCTGATTGTTCTTGCAAATGCTTCTTTTACTTTTATATATTTCGGAGTCTGTGCCATTTTTAGTTCTTTTGAATTTATGAAGTGCTTTTGTTTTTTCTCTGATTGCTCTTTTTACATTGCAGTTTATCCAAGGTTGTTTTTTATTTTTTCCAGTTCTGATTTTACACTGTGGGATATGCTTCCTTTGTATGTTCATTACTATACTTTTAAATTTTTCCCACATACCGTACTAGTTACTGTCTGTTCAGGCTGTAGAATATCTGTTCAATTTATTAGACACAGATCATTTACTAGTCCATTTATAGTTCCTCTTTTAAAATCTGGGACTTCTACTTTATTTTCACTAGGTCTTGAATTACAAACAATATTAAACCGAAGGATACAATCATCACCTGAACCTAGTGTTTCTGAAACTGAAATATCCTGGAATGTATCTGGATTATTTGTTAGAATTAAATCTAGAATGGCATCGGTCCTGGTTGGCTTCTTTACTAACTGGGTTAAACCATTCTCAATTATATAGTCTAAGAATCTCATTACTTTCTGGTGTTTGTAATATTTCTCAGTCTATATGCCTATAATTGAAATCTCCAACAATAATAAGATTGCTTGTCATTGCTTTATTTATTTCATCAATAAGTTTATTTTCTACATACTTATTTTCTTCTCTACTTTTGGGGATTCCTCCAACTGAACATCCCTCAGGTGGTCTATAGATACCCGCTATCCTGATTTTCCTGGCATTTTTATGCCCAATATCTATCTATACAGATTCAGCTATTTCCTCTTTAACAGAGGTAACTTAAACTGGATTCAGATTTGTCTTGGCATAAATAAATACTCTGCCACCCTCTGAATATTTACGTTCATAATAAAAAAGTTCATAGCCATCAATTTCATAAGTAATGGTATTATCTCTCACTAAATGGACTATTTGGTATCGTACTGAATTTTGTCCATGTTTCAGTGACAATCATAACATCAGGATTTTCAATACCTACAGTATGTATGCCTTGAATTAATTTATTTTATCGTAGATACTTCTTGCATTTACATAGAAAAATGACAAAGAACCCTTGGAATATTTTGCTTATAATTTAGTCTGGTTCTTGTTCTGTGATGGTATATTATTTGTATCTCTTTTACTTTCTTTGTTGACCTTTTTCTTTTGAGTTTTAATTATATTTTTTATTAGTTTATTGTTATTAAGAGTATTGGTATTTGTACT